>JAVQHN010000033.1:2411719-2716719 GCA_032191425.1 Lymantria dispar
CAAAACATAAGGAATAAAAAGAAATATCACTAGAAACCACTTTCTACTATCTCTCTGGCAGTATATGAATTATCTAATGTGGCTTTTCAAAAATGGACCCATTTTTTATATCTTCTTAAGAATGAATACGCTTGTGTGTTAAGCTATGTGCCATAAATCGGAAGAGGTGAAAATTGGAAGTGTTTAAGGGCCTATGTTAGGTGTTTCCATGTAGGATTTCACAGACCGGGCGTTGTCACGTAAAAAAATCATTTTATCGTGTCTCTTTTCGTATAGTGGCCGCTTTTCTTAAAGGGCCCGACTCTAACGCATCAATTAAGTCGATAGCTATTCCCCGTGATAGTCTCATTCGGTTTGAATAGCTCACAATAAATTACACCCTGCTGATCCCATCATCCATGTTCTACAGAGCAGAAAGAAACTTGGAAGCATGGGTATTTAGTTTTGTGGCCGATATCGATGCATGGCTAGGCTTACCTCTTGATTTTTTACGGTTTGGACTATCATAGTGTATCCATTTTTCATCGCCAGTCACGATGCGGCGATTAAAGTTTGGTGTGATGATATCGCTTTTATCTAATATTTTTAATTTCAATTCCTTCAAATTTATATGCAAATTATATGTCACAGCTACTGTCATTAAAAGTGTAAAGGTTGTTAAATTTGCTACAGGTGAATATATCTTGGCGTGATCAAATGCATTCGGCACGGAAACGTGGTCCCTAAATGTAGGCCTCATATCAAGGCTCAAAGTCGCTCAGCGTGCTATGGAGCGGGCTATGCTCGGGATTTCCCTGCGGGATAGAATCCGGAATACGGAAATCCGCAGAAGAACGGGTGTAACCGACATAGCACGAAGAATTAGCACGCTGAAGTGGCAATGGGCAGGCCACATCGCTCGACGAACCGACAACCGCTGGGGAAGAAAGGTTCTCGAGTGGCGACCACGTATCGGACGACGCAGTGTAGGACGCCCCCCCACTAGGTGGACCGATGACCTAGTGAAAGTAGCTGGGCGTCGTTGGATGCAGGCGGCACAGGACCGCTCATTGTGGCGCAACATGAGGGAGGCCTACGTCCAGCAGTGGACGGCGATAGGCTAAAATGATGATGATGATGATCAAATGCATTATTTTATTGAAAAACACGTACAACCAAACGCTTTTTATATTCTCTTATTCTATTTCTTAAGTTCTTTATCTTGAATACCCATTTGATTACTTTCTTTTACCTATAGCTTTCTTTCTTTTAGACAGCTCAGTCTAACTATAAGTATTTTTATTTATTCCCTCCTCTCATCTTTTGCAATTGTTGCCTCTTTTAATGACAGTCGTTTTTCTGCTTTTGTTAGTAATGCTATACATATCATCTAAGTACCTTAACATACGGCACTGAAACGTAGTATCTAAATATTGGCCACATGAAAAAGCTATAAGATACTTAACGTCTTATAAAGAGGGCTATGCTTAGTATTTCTCTACGTGATGAAATACGGAGGAATAGGTGTAACCGACATAGTTCGCAGAATTAGCATGTTGAAACGGCAATGAGTAGACCATGTCACTTGTTGATCCGACAACCGTTGGGGCAGAAAGGTTCTCGAGTGGCGATCACGAATCGTCCAAAACATCGTAGGATGACCTCATACTAGGTGGATAGCGACATCTTGAAATTTGCAGAGAACAATTGGATGCAAGTGGCACAGGATCGTTCCGAGTAGCTTTTTCAAGGGGTGGTCTACGTGCACTAGTGGACATCTGTGAACTAATAGATGGATGATTGGAAGCACCTTAGATCTTTTACTTTCCTACTCGAATGCCTTGTTATTTATATTTCACTTTCTTCATCTACTTCTGCATCATAAACATTATCTAAATGTTATTCATCTATTAATCTAAATTTCTAGTCCATTTGAACGTTCTCCACTTGATGCCAATTCATGCCATTTTTGTGGTATATTTGTAAACGTTGGTTCTTCTCTCTACTTCAAATTATCAAGCTCTGTTTCACTCTGTGTAATAAAACTTCTATAACTTCTTTGGACTCGTAACATTTCCTTTCGATTTACGTTATTGCTGACGTTACTATTCTATTTCTTTTTTACATTTTGTCTTATTCAACAAACATAGACAATTTTTGAGGTATTTGGAAATTAAATCCTGTAGACCTTGTAACATTATCCATAAACTTGATACTTTTAACATCTCACTTTCTTCTTAGTTTTTTAGGTACATGAATATATACTGCAGCACCTAAAAGCTTCAACATGTAATACAACACTTTTCTTATACGGTCTAGTAGTAGTAATAGTTCATGCGGTGTCTTGACATTTACTTTACCTATTCCCGTTCGATTCATTATGAAAATGAGAGTATTTACTGATGCAGCTCATAGTACCTTACTTTATTCTACTTATATAATCATAGCTCATCCTGAATCTACTGTTGGTCCATTTTGTCTCTCAATTCGGCCACTCTAAACTATGATGTAATTAACTGAGGTTCCGTGATTAATTAATACCTAAAATCTGTCAATATCCTCTATCAATATATTTACAAATTCTCTACCATTATCTCTCCGCGCCCTTTTTATTTGCCAGTTAAATTTCTTCTCTAAATTCTCAATTAACTCCATAATTTTACCTTTTCTTCCAAAGTTACAAATATACAAATGAAACGGATAGACGTTTCGCGGAATACCGGATACCAAATATCCGGCTAACCGTGAAATTAAGTAGCCAAACATCCAACCGAACATAACCGATTACATACCGATAACAATTTTAAAATAACATTATTTACAAACGAAATTAAAACTAATTTTTGGGTGTCAATGGAATGGAGAGAGTTGGCAAGTCTATCCGATTTTATGAAAATAACTTGCAAAATGTCTTTCAACAGCGCAAGTCAAAAAATTAAAGACAAGACGGCTGTATTTCGATGCATCATTAACATCGTGATCAATATGACAGTTTTCACGATTGCTTTAATGAGTTAGGGACTGAAAACGACACTAATCAATACCGTGACAAAAAAAAAAATAACGCAATTGTATGTGTAAATTATTCTTGTGCTTTGGTCGCGATCATGATCCTTGTCTTTGATGGTCATCTAATGCTGAAAAAAATAGATACTTAATAAAGTTTATTAGAGTTTCTCTTTCAATCCCCGGCAGTGTATCAGCGAAACTTTTTTCAAAAGCTAGCCCTGTAAAAAAAGGTTAGCCAAATCATTTGTTATTTCGTAAACTAGAGTATTTATTCAACATAACTTGGTGCAGTATTAGTATTACGTGGATTAAATAAAGTGTTTCTAAACATTATAGGTCATTTTTTTTATTCGGTATTTGGCCGGATACTCGATTTTGCCCGGTATCCGGCCGAATTTATAAATTAAGACGAATACCAGATAGTTATCGAATATTCGTTTTATTTCTAGTTATAACTCAAGAAATTACTGGCGTCATATAACCAAGATCCATATATTTATATCAATTCACCTGGTTTGCTTACTCTACTCTCACTTTAACCTATAGACGGCCACTGTTGAACAAAGGCTTCCACACGAGAAAGCCACTCGGAATGGTCCTGCGTCACTTACATTCAACGTTTCCCTGCGACTTTCAATATGTCGTCAGTCCACCTAGTAGAGGGTCGTTTTACTCTGCCTCGTGCGAATTATGGTCGTCACGCGAGAACCTTTCTGCCCCAACGATTATTGGTTCGACGAGCGATGTCGCCTGCCCATTGCCATGTCAACGTGCTAATTCTGCGGGTTATGTCGGTTACACCCGTTTGTCTACGCATTTCCATATTTTGCCTTTTATCACGTAGAGAAATACCAAATTATTGCCTTCTCCATAGCACGTTGGGCGGCTTTGAGCCTTTTTATGAGGCCGACACTTAAAAGCCACGTTTTAGTGTCGTATGTTATCGCTAGTAACACACATCAGTTAGTAACACTTTGGTTTTCAGACACTGCGGCATAATGGACAAAAAGATCCTAAGAGGATCTTTTTGTCCAAGTAATTCGTAAGTTTTCCGAACGCTGTTTAGCCGAGTTGGACTCATTGGCTAACCTTTTCCTCGAAATTGGATCTATCTAACTAGGCTGTTTGTCCTAGGTAAACATAATGATCGACAACTTCGAGAATTGCATGCCCAACTAGAACCAGTACAGGCATGACATAGGCATTAGACATGACCTTCGTCTTGTCCATGTTTATATGTAGACCCACTTGTTTAGAAACTCTGCTGAGGTCATTGAGCATAGTAACAAGGTTCTGCAGAGATTTTGCCATAACAACGACATCGTCTGCACATCGAGGGTGAGTGATGTATTCGCCATTGATGTTGATGCTGAGTCCGGTCTAGTTCATGAGCTTGAAGACATCTTCCAAGGTAGTGGTGAACAGTTTCGGAAAGATGACGTCTCCCTATTTCACACCTCTCTGCAACTGGATCGGTTTCGTACTCATATTCAGGACGCTGACCGACATATTAGCGTTTCTATACAAACATTTCAAACTTGGATGTATCAATAGTTAATTTGGCACATCTGAAAGGTGAACTCCTTTCAGAGGTACCAAATTAACTATTTACCGTTTCGTACTCTTATTTCGGATACAGACCGACATAATGCTGGTCATATACAAACACTTCAGCACTTCGATATAATGATGGTAAATTTGGCACCACTGAAGGGACTACAGCACCGCCCAAGTATCGACAGAATCAAAGGTTTTCTTATAGTCCACAAACGCTAGACATATAGGCCAATTATGCTCCTCGGTCCAATGTCCACAAACGTTCTAAGGTTTGTGGACATTGGACCGAGGAGCATAATTGGCCTCTGTGTCTACACAGAGGCCAATTATGCTCCTCGGTCTTCTGTATAATCTAACGTAGCGTGTGGATGTGATCTATGGTACTATCACCTTTTCGGAATCCAGCTTATTCAAGCGTCTAGAAGTCGTGGAGCTTGCACGCGGGTCGGTTCGTAATAACTCTTTAGACTAAGGAAAACGAAAAAAACGATGGATATCAAGGATACTATGAAGGTTTTACTAAATTCGTTATCACCCGATGGTGACATTTCAATCAATAACACCACAAACAAATAGCCACGAGGGCAGTCGAACCATCTCATCTATGTGTAATCTTCGCACTGCCAACAAACTTATATAAAAAACTAAGTGAAAAGCAAGTTATTTTGTTCAATACATTAATATTATTTAAATTATTTGACGCAGAACTGTTCTCTCAAATGTAAATTGTGAAAAAGGCATATTTACAACTTAAGAAATAGAATAAAATGAACGAAATTGCAATAAGAAAATTATTCTTTGATACATTATGAGAAAAGTACTCATCATTTATAATTAAATTACAGTAGAAACTGTTTATGACGACATTTTTTAGACAAACTTACCGGTTATAGTGACCAAAATCATTTACGAAATTGCTTACTTCGACATATCACATTAAGTGAACACATTTGACTAATATTTTCGGAGAATTATATCTGTAGTATGACCAGCACGGTCATACTACAGATATAATTCTCTGTATTATAAAAAAAAATAGGCACAATATAATGGTCAGTGGCTATTATCCTAAAAACAAACATAATATATCAAGTTGAGGGTCTTTATTTTGTAATTCTTAAAATCAAAACACGTGAATGCCTTAGATTTAATGCCCGTTTCTTTATATCTCTTCAGTCATTTTGTTGCTCATTTATATACAAGAAGCATCAAAAATTTTTTTTAGTTAATTATGTAACAATTAAGTTGTCGCAATCAAAAAGATCATCTGATCTCATTATTGAAGGAATTAAAGTTAATAGAAAACCCTGATTATTACTAATCAGAACAGTTTTACGGTTCTGGATGATATCAGATACGTGGAGGCAAATAACTATTGCTATCTAACTGCTTTAGACATGCAGGTCTTAAAGATCTTATAACAATAACCCTGATGGATGTTATTGGTGATGATGAAGGGGGCACTATTTCTTTGACAAAATTCACTCAAAATTTACGACCTGCTTCATCTACTATCTATACTATCTACTACTGACGAAAACGATATCATGGATGTAGATAAGTCTATTTCAAATTGTGATCGCCAATTAATTATGGTCTCAATACTGTTAATGCACTACAAAATAATATCTATGAATTTATATACATATATATATATATATATATATATATATATATATATATATATATACCTACAAAAAAATGTATTTCAAAAATATCATCGGTTATTATAACTATCGGTTTTTACGACTCAGTAGTGATGAGTAGTGCCTTCGATATCGTTTTAATAGATTTTGACTGTATTTGCAAAGTGACTGCATAATTGTTCAAAACGATTCACCTGACGTTATTCACAAAAAATCTTAGTAAAATTATTAATCGACTATTGCATTACTTTAAATCAATAATTAATTATAATAGCGGATAGACAGCTTCTGCCAAAGATATCTATTAAATTACTATAACACAGCCTCACATAAAACGATTTGTGAAATGGCCAGAGTTTTAAATATACCTAAATATAGTGTAACCAACTCAGAATTAACATATTATGTGAAATACAAAGAACGCAAAGTAAAAATTGCATCATAAGGATCGCAGGATATTATCAAAATAAAACAACAACTACTATTTCATACTCTTTTATTTTCTCTTGTTCTTTTTATCTTTCTTGAAACAACACAAGTCCTTTACAATATTGTGGAATATATATTTTGTATATTAGTTCAATTTCAACCATATAGGTTGAAATTTTAACTCTGATGCAAAACTTAAATTTTGAGACCTGCTTTTTTGTTTAAGATAGTTACGTTTATTTAAAAGTTTCGCAACTGTTTTGGGAATGGTGGGCAGAATAGAGGTAGGTCTAATAGTTATTGATACAGGTTCTATCGCCACTTCTATTGTTATGAATCACCTTGGCAACCTTGGTGAACATCAGGTTAAAAATCAGGTTTTCAAGTTGACTAACTTTTTCTAAACTACCCTCTATCATGTCACAACTAAACACACTCAAGCAAAAAAAAAATAATAAACTAAATGGATAACGAAAATAATAACAAACTAATTTCAAACTAATTTGCTTGATATTCCATTGTTTTCTTCCTTTAATTATCACGCTCTACGACACGGCTATTCTGATCTTCCCACGTCTTTGTGGGATGCAATATCTGAAAGTATAAAATGTACACGAAAGTACCAGTTCGCTCGGCTATCCTGACCTTATTCAAAGGCTTAATGGAAAATAATCAAATCAAAAAAGTTAACCAACCATTTTCTAACACTTGTAACACATGCATTGTCAAAACTAACTAAAACCATGATCACAATTTGATTTGATTTGCCGTGTGGTGACGGAGCAAGAATACAATTCACCACCCCCTATCTTACCCGTGGGTGATCGTACGAAACGACTAAGGGATATAAAACGCATATAACATCTATGCGAGAGAGGGAAACTTGAAATAAAACCCTATATCAACACGTCAGTCAACAGCGTGGTATAGTAGGTCAATTACCCTTCCATTATGGAAGAGGCCCGAGCCCAACAGTGGGATGTATATGGGCTGAGATGATGATGATGATGATGATGATCACAAATTAGAAAGGTTTTTATTTTTGAAAAGTAAGTACTTTGTCTATCGCTCCATCGTGTAAGCAAAAATAGTTTAACCAATGCTCTACATTACTGCTTAACAAGTAGTAAAAACACATCCCGTACTTAATCAATACTTTTCTACTATGCGTAAACATCACCGTAGCGCTTAACCAGCGCTACATAAACTATCACTTTTTTTTTTTTGGTGTGGGCTGCGGTCGGCGCGCCTCCGTACCACTCCGTCCGGGGCGACAGAGGGGCTTAAGCACGCAACTCCCGCAACCCACCCGAACACCACGTCGCCTTCGTCGTTGGGCCGACCACTGGAGCAGGGTTACTTGTCATCAGTGGTCGGCCCGATGGAACACCCTCTACCCGGGGCACCCTCCCATCGACCGACGTCACCCCCTCGGGGATGACGTCGGTCTTTCCTCACGCGGTCGGCCTCTCAGCGGGTGACGGACTAATCCCCGGTCACATCACCCGCGGCCTCGGCTAGGGCGGCATTGCACGCAGGTATTTCCGCCTGCGCCGCCCCAGTCACCGGCGGCAGGTCGCATCATCGAGGCTGTGCTCCTCGCGCTCGCGACCCGCCGCCTCCTTCTGCGAGATAACTGCCTCGCAGAAGGCTGCGACCGCGTCCTAATTCCTGATGCTGCCGAGCATCTCCCTAGCGATGGTCGGCAGCGTTAGGTCTGCACCGATGATTGCGACGAGTTCACGACGCGGCTCTGCCCAAGCGGCACAGACCTCGAGCGTGTGCTGCGCCGTGTCCTCGTCGCAATCGTAGTGGTGGCAGGACGGAGTTCTCTCCCTCCTAGCGACCCTGTACAGGTACTTGCCGAAGCATCCATGCCCGGTCAAGACCTGTACGAGTCGGAAGGAGAGCACCCCGTGCCGCCTTTCCAACCACTGCATCAGCACCGGCCGGAAGGCCTCCACGGTCCAAACACCGTAACGAGGCCTCTCCAGCCGGTCTGCCCAACGGGCGATGACGTCCCAGCGGGCGTCGACGCGCCAGGCGGTGAGCTCCTTCAAGGAAACAACACAATAGCTTCAATAGCTTCAACTCAATATTTCCAAATGCAATTCAATCTCTTTTACTAAAAATAAGACCCGACAGAACTTTAATTATTGCCTAAATGGCGTTATTTTAGAATCAGTTAGCTTTGTACGCGATCTTAGTATTACGCTAGATTCTGAACTACATCTTGACATACACATAAATAATATTATTAGTAAAGCCTTCCGGATGTATGGTTTCGTAATGCGATCCTCTATCGATTTTAAAAAACCTTCTACTCTATTATTTTTATATAAAACATTAATACGCTCACAACTTTAATATGCTGTTTCAATTTGGAATCCTTTCTATGCTAAATATGCACACCACATAGAAATGGTACAGAAGAAATTTTTACGCACATTACATTATAAATGTTTTCAGAATAGACTACCGTATGCAGAACTCTTAAGAAAGTATGGTATTCTAAGCTTAGAATCCAGGCGCACATTGTTGAGCATTATGGTATTGCATGGCCTCTGCAACAATAATTATGATTGTATTGACCTTACAGGCAAACTTTGTTATATAGTACCTAGAACAGTGCGTAGGGCTGCGCGAGCACCGCGTTTGTTTCATACCGTTAAGTGCAGAACCAATGCCGGTGTGCGGGCGCCTCTGCGCCGTTTTATCGAAACTTATAACACAAACTTCTCAGCTATTGATATTTTTGCTGAATCCCAACTACAATTTAAAAAAAAAGTTAATCTTGCACTGAGGGATAATTATTAAATTTCGTTTCCTTATTTATCTTTTTTTACTTTAATTAACTTATAATTTTTTCTAAATATTTCTTTATTGTTCCTTTTTTATCTTAGCTTTAAGGTTTTTTTAAGTTTTGTTTCTTTGTTTCATTTTCGGAGCAAATAGTCCGTGTTGCTCCGTGTAGTTTTTTTTTTTTGTACCACTATTTTTTGTTAAGCCGTGGACAGAGGTGCTGGTTATATATACGTTATTTTAATTATATCAGTATAATAAGTTTATTACTGTAATATATAACTGTTTTTTGTCCCTAATAAATAAATAAATAAATAAATAAATAAACACCGCCCTCCCCGCGCACCCCCGACACCCGCCGATACAAGTCGGCGAGCATTTCCGCCTCCAGGTCCCACGCGGGAGTCCCGGCCAATAGGCACGCCGCCTCCGTCGCCACCGTACGGTACCCGCGGATGATCCTGACCGCCATGACCTTCCGTGGACGCCACAGAAGGGCCCTAAGTCAGACGGTCATGGATCCCGCCCACAACGGTGCGCCGTACAGGGCCATCGACCGGATACATAAACTATCACTTAACCAGTGATACAATAATGCTTAACAAGCATTACTAACCAGCTATGCTAATTCATCACCGCTTAACTAGCGATACCAATTCACCACCGCTTAACCAGTAGTACTAAATCGCCACCGCCTAACCAGCGATACTAAACCACCGTCGCGAAACCGCTTAACCAGCGATTAATTTACCAGCGATTCTAATTCACCACTGCTTAACCAGCGATCCCAATTCACCACCGCTTAACCAAAGATGCTAAATTACAGTAGTAGGCAGTAGCCTAGCCAGCGATACTAAACCACCATCGCGTAACCGCTTAACCAGCGATTAATTCGGTAGTGATTACACTTTGTAAAAGCTGTCCACGTGGACTTAGTCAATGATTGGCTAACGACATGATTTCTTTTGGTTAAAATGTAACATGGCATAAACAGGCTGTTACAAAATATTAACTTCTTATATATATATTATATATATATATATATATATATCTCTTCATATATATATATATATATATGTGTATATATATATATATATATATATTTTTAGGAGTGGTAGGACCACACTGTCGACAGTTATCTGTCTACAGCCGCGGGCCGGTCCGTCCGGGGCAGTACCATGCTCTCGCAGAAAATCGACGTCTGAGTAGTAGCAATTTGTTACTGCGCTTCGTTCGGTGAGCGAGAGAGCCGGAAGCCCAACTTCCTGAGGGTGATTGCGTGTGGAGGGTTTTGGTGGTGCCCTTGGTATCACCGAGCCTCAATGCACGCATACACACTCCCTTCGCTTTCTTCGCGGTAGGCAACGGCTTTGTAAAAGTCCATGAGCGGCAGCAACACTTACCATCAGGTGTACTGTTTGCTCGTTTGCCACCGTTTGCAATAAAAAAAAATATATATATATATATATATATGGTATATATATATATATATATATATACATATATATATGGTATCTATATATATATATGCTGGATATATATATATATATATGATCATGATACGGGGCATGCAGAGGTTTTGGGGCCAAAAGATCGTTCTAGCTAGGTTTTATTTATAGAAAGAAAATGTTGCTTTATCGGTGTTTTTGGAAAATAAATGACTCAAAATTAAAAAAAAATAGGAAATCAAATTTCGCTATCGACGTAAATAGTGACAATAGCTCAGTTGGGAAGTTGTTCAATTTTTTTTTTGTTTTGTTTTAGCATTCAAACAGCGTGGGATCGAATCTCGGTGTTATTATTAATCTGTATTTATATTTTTTTTCATTATTACATTTTTATTTTTTGTTAATATATATCTAAATAAGTTCGGCAAAAATACAAAAAAATATACCGAGCGAAGCTCGATCAATCAGATATTTCTCTTTAGACCAAGTAGGTAATTTGTAACCTCTGCTTCAGTGGCTGGAGTGGAGGCGAACGACAACAGGCCGCCAACATATAATATTCTTAGTAAATTACTAATACTATTTTTTTATTTACCATGTGTGTAATTTTATTTATTGTGTTCCACACAATAATCGGGCGACGTGGTTTTTGGGTGGGTTGCGGGAGTTGCGTACTTAGTCCCCTCTGTCGCCCCAGACGGAGTGGTGCGGAGGCGCGCCGACCGCGGCCCACCCACAAAAAAAAAATATTTTTTTTTTTATTGCAGGCTGTGGTAAACGAGCAAACAGTACACCTGATGGTAAGTGTTGCTGCCGCTCATGGACCTTTATAAGGCTGCTGCCTACCACGAAGAAGGTGAAGGGAGTGTGAATGCGTGCAATGAGGCTCGGTGATATCAAAGGCACCACCAAAACCCTCCACACGCAAACACCCTCAGAAAGTTGGGCTTCCGGCTCTCTCGCTCACCGAACGAAGCGTAGTAACAAATTGCTACTACTCAGACGTCGATTTTCTGCGAGAGCGTGGTACTGCGTCTATACTACCCCACTGGTATACATACAATTTTATTTAAAAGAAATTATTTAAGAATGTCAGCCTGCTGTGTTTCTTGGCGTATCTTCTCAACTTATGTCGCATTCCAATCCGGTATTAGATTATTGAATGAAAAATTGAAAATATTTCAAACGATGCGTAAATTTGACAATATGTAAGTGCCCTGAAGGGGTTTATGCAGAACAAATGATTTGATTTGATATAAAAATAGCTCTAAATGGTGTAAACTTTAGGTAAGTACTAGATCACATACCTACTAAAATTATTCTATCACTCCTGAAACAACTTCTGATGAATCTAATATCCTTTACATTTCTAATTAGGTAGGTTCATCTGAAACAACTAAAGTAATTATTATAATGTAATTTGTGCGAGTTATTTATGAAATCGCACAAAGAGCTCTCCCCTATCACGTAAGTATTATACTAATAATTATACATTATCTTACTAAAAGATATAAATAATAAAAGTAAATTGCTATTTTAATGTAGCATTGGCCTAATCTAATCGGAACTAAAAGAAAGATAATTTATTAAGGGCTATGGATACAAGTCTTTTAAGCCTAAGTCATACGTAGTTTAAAAGTTGGGGCGCTACCATACGTATTTTACTATAAAATATGACACAGTATTTCGGCTAGTTATAATTTTTGGGGAAAGTCAAATACACAAAAATACTTTATTTCGCATAATTTGATATCTCTGTGATTCATTATATATATAAACGATAGGATAATTGAGATCTACTAGTATACCAATTGTCGCGGATTCGATACCCATGCAAGACAAACGTACCTATGTGTGATCCACAAATGCTTGTTTTGAGTCTGGCTATAATTTGTGTCCATAATTATGGACTCAGTTATTTTACCATGTCTTACCTACGGTTCTCAAACTTGGGCTTTCGATCTAAAAACTAGAAATAAAATACAAACCACACAAAGAAGAATGGAAAGAAGTTTATTAGGTGTAAAATTAAGGGACAAAATTAAAAATAAGCACATTCGAAACAAAACCAAAATAACAGACGCTTTAACTTTCTCGCTGAAAATGAAATGGAGATGGGCGGGGCACATAGCCCGTTATGACGACGATAGGTGGACCTTTAGAGTGTTGAACTGGAAAGGCCCTAGAGGTCGTAGGGTTAGAGGCCGCCCATGCGCTAGATGGACAGATGAAGTGGTAAAGGTAGCAGGAGAAAATTGGATACCCTTGGCTAGACAGAAAGATAGATGGAAGTCCTTGGAGGAGGCTTTTACCCGAAGGGGGTCCATATAAGCCACGAAAAAATAATAATAAAAATGATTTAATTTAATTTGTTCATAATGTAATTGCAATTATTTAAAAAGAATTATATTTATTATATCGATTAATCAAATGTATTGTAATAGGCTGATATGGAATTAAATAAAGCTTTATTATTATTATTATAATTTGTGTCCCTTAATCATGTTTGTAATGCCCTCACAATAGGGCTTTTTTAAGTGTAATATAATATATTTCTAATAATAATAATATAAATAAAATTCACTGCACTATAAATATTTAATTTAGATAAAATTGTATTTTCTTAAACTGACCGGTAAAATTGCTTCCTTGTTTTTTTATTACTTAGATACATGGTTTAGAAATCACAATTCTGGGTGCATAATTTATTAGGAATTGGGACACGGCCGCAGCCTTCTGCGAGACAGTGATCTCGCAGAAGGAGGCGGCGGATCGCCTGCGCGAGGATCGCAGCTTCGATGAGGCGATCCGCCGCCGGCCACTGGGGCGGCGTAGGCGGGAGTATTTGCGCCTCATGCCGCCCTAGCCGAGCCCATGGGTGACGTGACCGGGGATTAGTCCATCACCCGCCGAGAGGCCGACCGCGTGAGGAAAGACCAACGTTCTCCCCGAGGGGGAGACGTTGGTCGATGGGAGCGTACTGTTATTCGGGTTCTTGAAGATTAGTTTTTAAAAAAAAAGATTTTAATGGCACAGACACATTTAATATATTATAAAATTAGTACAATGATTTTTAATTACAAATCGACCAGCGCGAACGGGATTTGTGACCGGACTAATGGATATGTGGGATGCGCGGGAGGCGAGAGCCTAGAAAATGATGATGCAGCAGGAAAGAGGAAAGCTAAGGGAAACAGGGAAGAGTTATAGTTATAACACCTCCCCCAACAGAAGAAAACTCACGGTTAAAGTGAGTTTGAAATTAAGGTTGGAGAAGAAAGAAAGAGAGGTTAGAGCAATTATATCAAATACGTAACTGTGGTGGAGTATTCGGGGTTGAAATAGGTATGTTTTCGCGAGCTGGTTGATTTATAACAAACTTTTTACAAAATAAAGACTTATTCGTTTTAAAATAATACAAAGATAAACTTAAAACTATTATTATAGCTATTAGGCTTAGAGAGAACCCTGTGTAATTGAAAATGTCTTCGGGAGGTAGTATATCATCTTTGTCAATGTAAATCTGTTCAGGTAAGTTATTAAGTAGCTTCAAGTTATCCAGGTTAATACTCTTAATGCTAGAAGAGCTTATATTAAATTTTAGTTGTGAGAATCTTTCTATATTACAGCAGGTATTTTTAATGATATTAAAATCTGAGGTGATAGGATTGGTAATAATTCTGAAATTCTCTTGTGCTTCGAGCTTAGTATCTTTACAAAACGCAATACAGTTGGGTTTTAAAGTGAGAATGCCAGTTCCTGAAATGACATTATCTGTTACATTAGAATCACATTGAATAGTTAATCTGACAGGGTTTGATTGTACAAAAATCCATCTATTGCCATTTAATTTATACCATACGTCGATATTGCCAAAGATGAAACTCGTTTTACATTTGTCGGGTACGACTTCTACAGCTTTTGTCATAATGTCAGTTTCACAGCTAGGATTAGTGGCGACGTTATATACATCGATTGACTTACATATAAAATGTTTACTTATAATTATTTTACATATATCTAAGTTATCTATACTAAAATAAGTTTTTCTGTCTTCACTAAGACCGATGTAAGATTTAGAAGAAACTATCATAGCAAAAGAGCTAGGTATGTTTTTATCATGAGGTACTGGTATGGGTACATTTTTATATAGATTATAACTAATTAAGTCAACCATGGGTATTCTCAATACATATATTAATTTGTTATCTAAGTAATATGTTATTAAATCCGATAAATTTATTAACAGGTAAATATTGTCTAAAGTTAATTCTACAGGAAATTCCTTATACTTAGGTAAATTCTTAAAACTACTGATTATCTCATGAAACAATTCTGTCGAAGTCAGGATTGATGGGTGCAAAGTGTTACTCTTTGCAAATAAAATACTATTTACAATATCTTCTACCTTATATGATAATGTTAACAAATTGGCTTGTAATACATCAATAATCTCATTTATATTATTTCTAAAGTTTATGGAATTGATAATCTCAGAGATATTTTTAACAACAAGAGACACTTTTTCCATCGCGTCGTTTAATAAGAACTGATTTTTATTTAATTCTAAAATCGAAGAATTGAAGTTAGAGATCGCGGTTTGCGAAATAAAAATGTTCCGGTTAAGACTTGCGGCTAAGTCTTTGTTAGATGTTTGTAATTTTCTAATAGCTCGACTGTATTTTTGTGCATCGTCTTCGTCCAAAGTTCCAAATATGTGTTTAAATACTGTACCGACAGCTGAAAACCAGGCGGCTCTTTTCGAATAAGAAGGTAAAAGATGTGAAATAGAATTGTAGTCGCGGACAATATCATTAAACAAAGCATCTAATGGTTGTAGCATATTATTACATTCATTATTATTGATTGATTCGCTCTGTTGGCACAAGTAACGTAATGTTCCAAAAACGCTTTTTATATTTTCAATATGAGATGTTATAAATGATATATCTACAGGCATTATTATGTGACAGTGGTCTTTTATAATCTTTACTGTTCCAGAGGAGTCGAAGAGGATACCAGGATTATTGTTGACTGGTTGAATGAGTTCCTGTGGTGTTGCAATGATAAATTTTATTGACAGAGTAATTCTGAAAAGAAAATCGAAGATACTATTGAATGGGTAGGTATATTTAGACAGAGTTAGAATTAGCAGGTTTGATTTGGTCAAAGTGGTGTCTTACGTGTTTTCTGTTTATCAATAGAGTTACAGTATTATTATTATGTACTTTTATGATTTTATAGGGGCCTTTCCATAAAGGGGATAAAGCTTTCCTGAGGCGTAAATGATTTTTTAGGTAGACAAGATCTCCTAAATTGTACTTTACAGATCTTGTGTGATTGTCGTAGTAAGTTTTTGATCTTTCTTTAGATCTTTGGATATTGTCGGTAGCTATATTTCGGGATAATTTGAGGCGGTGACAGAGCATTTTAAGGTATTCTGGATATGTAGCATCAGAGCGTGTGTCATAGATAGAGTCAGAAGATCATGAAGGGTTTGTGTCCGAATACGAGTTCATAGGGTGTATAGTTAGTTGTGCAGTGAACATTAGTATTATAAGTTAGGATAGCAGTGTATACATAACGTGGCCAATTATTTTGGTCTTCATTGACAAATGATTTGAGATATTCCTTAAGCGTCGAATGGCTGCGTTCAAGAGCACCCTGCGTTTGTGGGTGGTAAGCGCTTGACCATAGCTGTTTAATTTTCAAGTGGTCACATGTTTTTTTGAAAAGATCCGCAGTAAAATTAGTACCTTGGTCTGTTAGAATAACCTTTGGTATACCGAATAAAGATACAAAATGTAAAAGACATTCGCTGGTTTCTTCTGCTGTTATTGATCGGATAGGATACGCTAAAGAATATTTAGTTAAATCGTCCTGTAGCGTTAAGATATATTTTAGTTTAGCTGGTCCTGCTTCGGGTAAAGGTCCTACTATGTCCATTGCTAAACGTTGGAAAGGAGCTGTTGAGGTCGTGGTGATTTGCATAGGAGCTTTGTGAATTTGTCTGAATGCTTTATTTTCTTGGCAAAGTTTACAAGACTTTACGTATGTTTCAACATCGTTACGCATGCCTTTCCAATTATACTTTTCTTGAATTCGTTTCAGCATCCTAGTACTTCCTAGATGCCCAGCAATAGGGATATCATGATTCTCGTGTAAGATCTTCTTGATTTCACTGAGAGATGGAAATATGATTGTGTTACGGTGAATAGAGACAAGGATGTTAGTATTGTGGAATAGAAATAGAATGATATTATATAGTTTTGTATAGGAATGAGCTTCGAAAGGATTTTTGAAGTCAGTTACGCTTATGGACGTTGTAGGTTGTTGGAATAAGGTATTACGTAGATTTCTTAGAGAGGTATATATACCTTCATAGCTTGCATTATCGAAGTGGTAGACTTTAGTAAAAAGAAAAAAGATGCGGCGGCCATTATGGATAAAATCTAGAAATGAATATAAAGTGCGTTCTTTGTTTAAAATTTCATTTTTGTTTTCTATGCTACTTAAAATTTCTTCGACATAGGGGTTAGTTTCGTCGAGATCAATAGATGTGGGTATAATTATTACTTTGTCGTTACTTTTAAGGATACTAGTGTTACTTTCCAGAATTTTTGCATCAGAGGCAAAGGTTTTGCTGTTCATTGTTTTTAAGAATTGAGAATAATTATTACTGATTATAGCATTTTGTATATTTTCAAGATCGTTAGAGGAGACGCTGTCTGGAATCGAAGAATTTGTAGGTGAAGGGTTATCGTTGTGTCGCTCTGATAGTAAATTGTTTGTATTAGGATCAACCCGAGATGTTGAGGGTTGGTCAGCGTTTGGGTTAGATAAGAGACGGGAGGTTGAAGGTGTGTTAAACTCGTTATTAGTAATTTCAGGGATTGGTATGTTTAAAATGTCGGGTGTTGGTTGTTGGATGCTGTCAGGTGAGTTGAGAGGACTGAAATCTACATTGAGACCATCATCAAATGGACTAATATAATCGTCAATATTCATAGGATCAATATTATCTATGGGGTTTACTGGGTATCGTGATAGAGCGTCAGCGGCGGCATTTAATTTTCCTTTCCGATAGGTAATTTCGTATTCATATTCAGAGAGTTTGAGACGCCATCTTTGTAATTTACTCCCTGGATCCTTATGGTTCATTAGCCAGGTGAGTGGACGGTGATCAGTGATGATATTAAATTTGCGCCCATATAGATACGGACGGAATGTTTTACAACCAAAGAGGATAGACAGAAGTTCCTTTTCAGTTGTGTTGTAATTGGATTCGCTTTTGTTAAGTGTCCTGGATGCAAAAGCTATGGGCCTTTCTTGACCTTTTGGACCTTGTGAGAGAACTGAGCCTATTGCGTAGTTAGAAGCGTCCCAAGTTAAAGTGAAAGGTTTAGAAAAGTCGGGATATATTAAGACTGGAGCTGAAGTGAGTTTATATTTGAGTTCGTCAAAAGCGACTTGTTGTTGGTTTTCCCATAGAAATTGAACATCTTTTTTCAAGAGTTGAGTTAGAGGCTTAGCAATCTTTGAAAAATTTGGAATGAATCGGCGGTAGTAAGACACGAGACCTAAGAAGGATTTAATGTCCTTAGGACATTTCGGAGTAGGAAATTTAGTAACGGCTTCAACTTTTCCAGGGTTAGGTTTTACACCTTCTTCTGTGATTACATGCCCGAGGTAAGCTACTTCACGCCGAAGAAATTCGCATTTATCCGGTTGAAGTTTGAGATTGAATTCTCTGAGACGTTTAAAGACTAATTCAAGATTTTCTACGTGACTGGCAAGGTCGTGGGAGTAAATAACTACGTCATCTAAATACACAAAGCACCGAATGTATTGAAGGCCAGCGAGTGCTGTGTTCATGAGCCGTTGGAAAGTAGCTGGTGCGTTTTTTAGACCAAATGGCATACGAGTGAATTCGTAATGGCCCTGGGGTACGCTGAAGGCGGTTTTAGAAGCATCCTGTTCATCCATGAGGATCTGGTGAAATCCTGACGCGAGGTCAAGGGTTGAAAAATATTTACTTTGCCCAAGTTGATCTAAGATTTCAGATATCTGTGGTAAAGGGTAACTATCTCCTACAGTGACATCGTTAAGCTTACGGTAGTCTATGACTACTCGCCATTTTCTCTCTCCTGAAGCGTCTAATTTCTTAGGTACCACCCAGATCGGTGAAGACCAGGGGGACATAGATGGTTTTATTATACCTTGATTTAGCATTTGATCTATTTGTTTGGCCACTTCGGGTTTGTGAATTTCTGGAAAGCGATACGATTTTACATGTATAGGATTTTGAGAAGATGTTCTGATTTCGTGTTTTACTGCAGTGGTGAATGTGAGTTTATCTCCCGGGATATGAAAGATGTCTGAATACTCGGAGCATATGTCATGTAATGCATTGGCTTCTTCAGTGTTTAGGTGTTTAGTTCGCAGGAGATTTAGTACCTCTTGGGTACGGAGGTAAGAGTCAGTGTCTTCACGTTGATGTTTTGTAATAGAATTGATAGGCAAGTAATCGATTCCTTCTGAGTTTAAAGGGATAAGAGATATGTTTAAGTTAGATTTAAGTGTTACGATTGAGTCAGAGGTGTTGATAACCGAAATGTTAATTCTTTTATTTTCTTTAACCTTTACTAAACAGTTGGCAATTAGTACGTCTTTAAATTGATTTTAGTCAAGTACTAACCCTTCCTTAATATTAGAGTTGGAAACTGAGCATTCGATCATCGTTTCGGATCTAGGAGGAAGATAATAGACTGGTTCATGAAGTTGTAATGGTATGTGAATATCTTTAATAGTAAGAGTGTTTAAATTATAGTCGATTTTGCAACTAAAAGAATTCAATAGATCAGTTCCAATTATACCGTCAAACGGAAGGTGAATTTCGTTAATAACATGGAATTTGTGAAATAATGTAATACTTGATTTTTTATTTTCAATTAAATGCATTTCTAATAGCAAATGACCTAATGTTTTCGTGGAACTATGGTCACCAGGTTCAATGCCCTTCAGATTGATAGGTTCCTTTACGAGTATGGGTGCGTTCTGCAGGCATGTTGATTTGATCAGGCTCACAGATGCTCCAGAGTCTACTAATAGAGTTAGTGGATTCTGGGATACAGGGGAGAGGATTTGCACGACAGGAAGTAGAACTTTACAAGGAGTATTAATTTTAAATATTTCAGTTCCGTTTTCAGGTGTAGGTAAATTAGAAGTTGTAGAAGATGAATGGAGTTTGGTAGGTATTAATCTAGCAGAGGTAGTAGTTAATGTTGGTTTAGTACTTATATAAGATTTAGTAGTTTTAGGAGGGTTAGTGGGTATAGCGTAATTAGTTAAAGGATCGGAATTAGTAGGTGCAGAGGATTTAGTAGATTCAGTGGTATTAGTGGACTTAGTAGATTTAGTAGGTACAGAGAACAGAGCAGATTCAGTGAGTTTAGTAGATTTATTAGATTCAGTGGATGTAGTAGATTCGGTGGATTTAGTAGATTCAGTGAATTTAGTAGATTTAGTAGATTCAGTGGATTTAGTAGATTTAGTAGAGTCAGTAGATTTAGTAGATTCAGTGGATTCGGTGGATTTAGTATCGACTTTCGCATTGGGATTTCCTGCGCGACACTCTTCAGGAAATTTTATTCGTTTAAAGTATTGTCAACTGTGTCGTGGCCACTCTCTTCGTATTGCTGATCAGTAGTATTTGGGTAGGTGATATTATGCACTGCCCAATTTTGATTATTATTATTGGAGAAGTTTGTAT
The DNA here is from genome assembly GCA_032191425.1 of Lymantria dispar. Classification (NCBI taxonomy): domain Eukaryota; kingdom Metazoa; phylum Arthropoda; class Insecta; order Lepidoptera; family Erebidae; genus Lymantria; species Lymantria dispar. The sequence goes on from JAVQHN010000033.1 coordinate 2,432,362, forward strand.
TTTGGTTACGTTTTTGTTGATTAAATTGCCTCTTGCGACAGTTCTCCAATGTGTGTCCGATGTTTTTGCAATACCTACAGACTGGTGCTTGAATATTGGAGGGCCCAGGTTGATTTTGGAATCTAGTATAGAATTGACCTTGAGGTCTAGGAGAATTGGTTTGACCTTGAGTCCGTGTGAAGGATGAGTTATGATTTGGTCTAAATAAATTTTGTTGGTTGAACGAAGACGAGAACGAAGGTTTCTTATACGTTATACCTAGAATTTTTTCCTCAGTTATAGCAAAATTTATAGCTTCGTTTAAAGTGGATGGGTCACGGCATCTAACAACCGTTGCCAATCTTGAATCGAGACCCATCATAAACCTATTTAGGGCTAAATCTTGCATTGTGGCTACTCGGCCCGATAATTCGTCTTTTTCCTAGTAGGAATGGAAATATTAATTTCGGTAAGCAGTTTAGCTAAGCAAGACTCTATTCTCAAAGAGTATTGGCTGATATTTTCATTAGGACCCTGTTTACAAGTTTGGAGGTCAGCCAGCAAATGAGCGTAATGTTTCCTATCGTCGAATTGTGTTTTAAGGTAGTCTTCTAATTGGGACCATTTTGTAAATTCTTTTATGGCGCATACCGATTCGGCTTTGCCAGTAAGCCTACTTAAGATGTATTTAAAGAGGATATCTTGCTGAGAGGTAGAAGCTAAGTTAATTGCATTTGTGCAATTATTTAAAAAAGGTATCAGGGTGTCCCTAGAGCCGTCAAAAGTTCCAATAAATTTAATAAGTACATTTAAATCAATTTCCGACATTTTGGATGGCGGTTCCTCTACTTTAACTTTTGTATGTTTAGACATAAACGTTAACAAAAATAAGTTATAATAGAAGTCGGGGTTATAACTAAGTTATTAAAATATTCTTAAAAGATGCACAGTGACTCGGATGCAGGACGGTGTTATCAGTTTCTAGAAAGCGACGCGTGGGCGGCAAGCGGTAGCTCGACGATGAAATAACTTATTGTAACTGTTATTAAATAAATCTCTACGGTGTATGTTCTTATAATTAAGATATTTAAATATAAATGGTAAGTATATAATAAGTAGCATTAAAAGCTTCTAAACGTATACGAAGTACAAATATGTAAAAATAAAACGGGTTACGAGTCACGGAAACTATGAATAATCACAATAAAAGTTTATGACTCACAGGAATAGCTGCAACATTATCACCTTGAAGTCACTCGATGTTCCAGTATGAGATGGTAGTAGGGTCCAGGCTTTCTTCTTATGCAAAACTCAGGATACGGTGATAGATGAGTAGTAACTGTAGTAGCGCACGGTGGTAGTAGTATGTAGTAGAATACAGCGACACCAGAGAGTATGAGAAGTCTCTTCAGGGTTTCCAACCAATAGCTCGGTAGGAAAGAGTCTTGAAACAGCGTGATACAGTGGATTTTTTTAGTTCAGAGTCCGGTAGATTTTAATTATTGTTCACTGGTCTTCTCAACGATTTTAGCAAAAATTTTTTTTCACTGTCACTAACTTTCGAGGCGTTCCGAGGATTTTTTTAAAAATCCCTTAAGCTGCCACCAAATGTTATTCGGGTTCTTGAAGATTAGTTTAAAAAAAAAAAGATTTTAATGGCACAGACACATTTAATATATTATAAAATTAGTACAATGATTTTTACGATCGACTGACGAATATCCTTTCGACTTTTTTTTTTGTGTGTTGGTCGCAGATGACCTTGACAGCTTAACGCGGGCTATGGGTGAGCGCGGATGGCTCTCAACCCGGTAAGTAAGTTAAGCGAACATCGCCCGAGGGTTCCCCCTGTGTGTCGCTGGGAGCAAAGTGCGCGTGGCCACGTTTAGGTTAATGACTAGATTACGCGCCGCGGTTTTCGACCTCGACGGCGAGGCCGATACCGCGGAGTTTTATTTGTTATTGCTGTGCGAGCGGTGGAGGCCCTTTGTTGGGCGATCGTAATAGCGTCATCCTCTTCTTCAAAAAGATGACGAGGAGGTCGGACCGCGGATATTTTTGAGGGGACGTAGTTTACCGCCCCAGCCACTAGTGGATTGGGGTGAGTCGTGGCAGAGAATCCCTTCGACTAGCAAACGTTGCCTTTTATACTGTTTTCGTGGTGGGGAGACGGATAACGTCATATAACGATACCCGCAAATACTGTGTTTAGTTTTACCGATACCAACGGTCGCGCCGCCAAATATATGAATTACGATTACCAATGAAGTTTTTACTTCTAGCGTTTGGTCTTAAGCAAACAAATGTTTATTTTTCCTATCAGCAATGTACTATTGTACATTGCTGATAAAAACTTATTTTAAGCCACTCAAAAGGATAAGTCAGTTCTTACCACCTGTCAAGTGCCAGATCCCTCTAGAAAATGCAGGAGTTTATAAACTTGACTGTGAGTGTGGTCTCTCTTATATTGGGCAAACAAAGAGATCCATAAGAACTCGGGTCAAAGAACACATAGCTGATGTGAAGCACCGCCGTCACACTAAGTCTGCAGTCTGTGAACACAGTCAGAACCGCGCCCGCCATAACATTAGGTTTGATAAACCTCAAGTCCTCGCATAAAGACCACCACAAGACTGCATCATACTGTGAGCACTTATTGTATAGATTTGACCCACAATAATAATAGTTTTTTTTTTTTTTTTTTTTTGTGGGTGAGTCGCGGTCGGCGCGCCTTCGCACCACTCCGTCCGGGGCGACAGAGGGGCTTAAGCACGCAACTCCCGCGACCCACCCAAAAACCACGTCGCCTTCGTCGTTGGGCCGACCACTGGAGCAGCGTTAACTTGTCGTCAGTGGTCGGCCCGACGGAATACCTGGGACGGAATAGACGGAATACTTGGGGTACCCTCCCATCGACCGACGTCCCCCCCTCGGGGAGGACGTCGGTCTTTCCTCACGCGGTCGGCCTCTCGGCGGGTGACGGACTAATTCCCGGTCACGTCACCCGCGGCCTCGGCTAGGGCGGCATGAGGCGCAGGTAGTTGCGCCTACGCCGCCCTATTCGCCGGCGGCGGATCTCCTCATCGAGGCTGCGCTCCTCGCGCAGGCGATCCGCCGCCTCCTTCTGCGAGATCACTGTCTCGCAGAAGGCTGCGACCGCGTCCCAATTCCCGACGCTGTCGACCATCGCCCTAGCGATGGCCGGCAGCGTCAGGTCGGCACCGATGATTGCGACGAGTTCACGGCGCTGCGTGGCCCAAGCGGCGCAGGCCTCGAGCGTATGCTGCGCCGTGTCCTCGTCGCAATCGCAGTGGTGGCAGGATAGCGTACTCTCCCTCCTAACGACCTTGTGCAGGTATTTGGCGAAGCTCCCATGCCCCGTCAACACCTGCACTAGTCGGAAGGAGAGCACCCCGTGCCGCCTTTCCAACCACTGCATCAGCACCGGCCGGAAGGCCTCCACGATTCGCACCCCGAACCGAGGCCTCTCCAGCCGGACTGCCCAACGGGCAATGACGTCTCGGCGGGCGTCGACGCGCCAGGCGGTGAGCTCCCTCAAGGAAACAACACCGCCCTCCCCGCGCACCCCCGACACCCGCCGATACAACTCGGCGAGCATTTCCGCCTCCAGGTCCCACGGGGGAGTCCCGGCCAATAGGCACGCTGACTCCGTCGCCACCGTGCGGTATCCGCGGATGGCCCTGACCGCCATGACCCTCTTTGGTCGCCACAGAAGGGCCCTAAGTCGGACGGTCAAGGACGCCGCCCACACTGGTGCGCCGTACAGGGCCATCGACCGGATGACCCCCGCGTACAGCCGTCGGCACGTAGCGCTCGGTCCGCCCACGTTCGGCATAAGCCACGATAGGGCGGACGCCGCGCCGACGAGCCGTGGAGCAAGCCTGCGGAAATGCTCCCGGAACCACCATTGCCCGTCGAGCACCAGGCCCAAGTTCCTCATATGGGCCCGGATACTGATGTCAACCGAGTGGACGGTGATCGAGACGCCGATGGGAGGGTTCATACGGCGCCCATGGAACAAGAGGGCCTCCGTCTTGTCCAGGGCGACCCTCAACCCCAGCGCCTCGATCCGCCTGACGACCTCTTCGGTGCCATAGGTCGCCAGGCTTACCGCCTCTTCTAGCGTCCCACCGCGGGCTGTGACGAGCGTGTCGTCGGCGTAACAAATCATGCCCAGCCCGGGCGGGAGGCTCCCCCGCAACGCCCAGTCGTAGCCGATGTTCCACAGGGTGGGTCCGAGGACCGACCCCTGTGGGACACCGCACGTCATGGGCGTTCGCACAACGTCCCCTGCTCGGTTGGTGCAGAGGATGCTGCGCCCCACCAAATAGTCTGCCACTAGCCGCCTCAGGTAAGCTGGCACTCCGTGATACCGGAGCGCCTCCCTGATGCAGCTGAATGGCAGACTATTGAATGCGTTGGCGATGTCTAGGGACACCGCCAACAGCACTCCCCCACCGGTGACGGCCTCAGTCGCCACGGCCCTCAGGCGCAAAAGAGCCGCGATCGTCGAAAGACCCCTCCTAAACCCGAACTGGGCGTCCGACAGATCGGGCCCCGTGCCGACGAGGTGCCGCTCGATGCGGGCAGCTACCACCCTCTCCAGTAGCTTGCCCGTGTCATCGAGCAGCACGATAGGCCTGTAGGCCGAAGGCGACCCCGGAGACCGTCCCGGCTTTGGCAGGAGCACCAGCCTTCCCTCCTTCCAGCACCCAGGGAACCGTCCGGACGTTAAATACGCGTCGAACAGCTCCCTGAGGCAGGGACCCAGGTGGTCGAGGACCAGGCCCAGCACACGGTTAGGAACACCGTCGGGCCCGGGGGCGGTGGACTTTGCGCACATGCGCGCCACCGCCACTCCCATCTCGGGTTCCGTGATGGGCGGAACACTGTCGTCGTCGGCCTCCCTGTCAGTGTCTGGCGGAGCCATGACCGGGGGCGTGTGTTCCGCCCGCCGCGGGAACAGGTCCTCGACGACCCGGGTGAGAAGGCTGGAGAGTCTCGGTGAGGGGAGGGCCCCGCGCGCGGGGCTTATTCAGCACTGCGCGATAGGGGCGTCCCCAGGGGTCACGGTCGAGACCGTCCAGCATCTCCTGCCGACTGACGTCCTTGGCGGAGCGGACGGCCAGCCTGAAGGCCGACCGCGCATTGCGGTAGCCCTCATACAGCAAGGCCTCCCGCTCCGCGTCGCGTTGGCGCCGCCGGCTGCGGGTGTAGGCCCTCCGGGCGCGAATGCACGCGGCCCGGAGATCCGCCAGCTCCCGGGACCACCAGTGGACCGCCCTCCTTGGGGACAATAATAATAGTTAAAGATAATTTTATAAATCAAAAATCTTTTAGTAAGACAAAGTAAGTCGCATCTAAAATTAAAAATCAATACTAATTTAGCATCATGCCCCTGAGTTTTCTTGCCAGATCTTTCTCAGTGTGGCCGCGTTCCGATCCGGTTGTAGTATATTAGTTTTGTTAGTTTTAAATCAACAAATTGTAACAATAATTGCTACAAATTTAATAATTACTAATTACTAACCATAAACAATATAATTTTTTCATATAGAATCATTTTCTTCTTACACTGGCAATAAATTTGTACTAACATGTGGGTCAAAATTTAACAAATTTATAACTAATTTTCTGTATCGGGTAGATAATTATAAATTTCTGTAATAACAATTACTTGTTGGACGTGAGACACATTAGTCCGCCCATGACCATGAATGCTGCAAAGTGTTCGAAACGTCGGGCAATCATAAATCAAATACGAACGCGATATAATCTGTAAAAGTAGTTTTATTTACAATGTGTTGTGCTCGCGTAAACATCAAATATCAATAAGCTCTTAATTTAAGTGATACCTAAGGCAAAATGATATATGAGAAAAGGACAATGGGCAAAAATGTATGGCGCTTGTCCCATCGGTGGCCACATCTGTCCTATATATTTTTTAGTCGACAATTATGTATATATTAAGACTGCAAAAAATTATTTCGGCAACTTGTTTAGATAAAAAGTTATAAAGCGTTGATCATAATAATATAAAAAAATCGAATTAATTAAACCGAAAGTACGTAAATGATAAAACGTAATGCATGTCTAAGTATAAGATAATGATGGATTAAATAAAACTAAAGGTTAATTGGTTATTAAATACATCGATTTATTGACAGACACATATACAATGCTCGTATATAATGCTAGTATTCCTTTAGAAAAAGAAAATGATGGGATTCAATTGTCGTCTACAATAATATCGTTTAAAAAATGAGCTGGTAAACGGATATCTTCCTCTTGGTTTCTCGCCCACCCTAAATACCACACTACACACATAATGTGGGCACAGCAACCAAGAGTGCGCTTACCGCTTAGACAACTGCAATAGTAGTTTTCTATGGCTTCTCTGCCGCTTTTCTCTCTATCTACTATAATGTACGAATAATATATTTTTGACCTAGTATGTCTAGATTGTATTCGACATCTTAGCAGCCAAACATTTGTTGCTATGATGCCGCACCTGCCTAGGCCTGTAACATCGGGGTCCCTATACGTTTCTATATTATAGAGACCTTGTCGCACATGCTCCGCATAATAGCTGCGGGCTAGCTTCACTTGGTATGTACCAAGTGCAAAAATGGTTAAATCGTCCTCAGTCAGCAAAGGAAAATCACTTATGTTAGGTTGGTTTCCTATAATGCTATCGAAACTAGCCCGTCTACGATTAAGGTTGTTGGCTAGGACATACTCTGCTAGGTTATTTGGTTGGTTCACTCTTTGGTTTATAACTTCTATAAATGTTTCAGCGTGAACGTTATCTGACAATGGTTCTCTGCAAGCATTCAATAATGCAGCACCTATTCTAAAATCTGTCATCATATGAGGCAAAGCACGATTGAAAAAGTCTTGTCGGAATAGTTTAAAATCGCGTTTGAACCAACCATTTATAACTTCAACAACCCAGCGGCACATAGTAACCAACCTAGACTTATTCGCTTGTTCTGTCGTCAATTGATCTTCGTCTCGATTTTTTGTTTTCGGTAAGTGAGCTTCATAACTATAGGCATGTAAGTCGTCGATTACGTCGCGAAACTCACGGTCTAAGATGAACACATCTCCATGTTCAAAAAACCAATGGAAAGGATTTCCTTCGTCGTCAATCATATTTTTCATTATTTGTGCATCTGATTCTATGGCTGAATATGGCCCAAAGGCATCTAAAATGTGGCCATCGCAGCACACTATTAAAAACGGTTTCAACAAATTCGTGTATTTGTGTAGACTATATGATCGCTTTTGGAATAAATAGTTTGCGGACTTTTGTATATATATATAAGTGGCGTCTGCTATCACAATTGCCTTTCTGTTTAAGGCATTTGCATTTCCAAAAATTGCATTTGGAACTTGTAGGTTTCGGTTAGCTACATCAATTCTATTGAGATGATCATAACCAAGATGCCGGGGAACGAAGTCCAGTAAAAGAGAGTCTCTGGCGAACGTTAAATGTCGTTCTAGGGTTCTACGGCTCATATTAAAAAGCGTCGCCAGCCTTTCATTTGCTTCATCGCTTCGCAGTTTCATTAAGTAGCATGCCAAAGATGTTTTCGGGCGTGTTGATACGTTCGACAATGAAGGAGTTTGTTCCAAAATATTCATAAATTGGTCTCGACTAACGCCTAATCGGATGTATACTTCATTTGGGTCCATGTCATCTATATTATCAAAATCTAGTATAGATCCTCGAAGCACCGCGATTTTCATGAGGCTCATGATATGCACAAAATGTGTGGCATTGAAGTCGTGGAGCAAGTTAGGGCTGTCAATTATTTGATCCCAATCATTGGATACCAAATGATGATCGCAAACTCTTGCACTATTTGGAATATAAAAATTAAAATGAATCAAGAATGTCACTTTAATGTTATCCGGAATCCTTCGGAGATCCGTTCGTCTGCAGTTTTCATACATACAACGCGTTGCTGTATTAGGGAGTCTTGAATATTCTTCAATATGTAATACACATTCGTGTGGACGGTCTTCTCTTGGCTGCGCAGCTCTTTCTGCCCGTTGCCAGCATGGTCGACAAATGTACTCCTGACCATTGTATTGTATCTGAAAATGAGAGTATTACAATTAGTTAAAACGCTTAGTTATTTTCATTGAACGCTGTTCAAACAAAGCGAAATATAAAGAAAAATATTTTACTCGATTGCCTAAGCAGTATTAATTATCTCGCTTACTCATACGTAAATACCGATACTTCTATCCCGTTCTCGCCCCATGGATCAAACGGAACGACAACGTCGCCGCGTCGGTAACAGTTTACTTACTACTTACAGCGAAATGTAATCTCAAAGCGCGAGAGTAAAAACACTGTGACCACCTCAAGTTAAACAGTACTATATTGTTGACGTGACAACTAAGAAATAATGATTTCGTTTGATGTACTTACCTGATGTTCAGAGGTAAGAGCTTCAAAGATATATAGATATATTGGCCTACAGCGGGATGTTCTTCAAACCGAGCACGGGTTATTTCGTATCTTCTTCTGTTTATAACGGATCGATTACATAAAATACACACTTGGCGATTATCTGCCATTGTTATAGGAATCTGCTTAAAAAAAGTCCAAAAAAACGAGCACAAGTCACCAAGATAGATATTAACAAGTCCGATATGCAAGCCAGAGTCAAAAGAAATTGTCAAACAATAATAATCGCACAGTACTCAACGAAACAAATGTCAACGATGGACTGCGCTGTGCGCTCGAGCATAACGGTAATCGCCGAGTCGCCGAGTGCGAGCGGCGCTCGTCGCTGATTGGTTGACGCATGAAACATGGCGAGACCGATTTTAACAAAGGTTCTTAGACCTCTAATAGAAAAAGTATTGAATATTAGGATACATAAATAATAATGAAAAAAAAAATAGTATTTTAATAATAGTATTTTAACTATATTTTTTTTCCCAAACGGTATTTCATAGTACTCCTTGAACAATATTTGTTGTCAAAGATCTCCCCTTTCAAATGACACTAGTTTCATTGATGGCCGCTCATGGGCCGCAATGCCCATTGTCCTTTAAGTAAGTTAAACTTTTGGACGTTAATTGAAGTAAATTAATGTTAAAATTTTAGGTAATGCTTATTTGCTAACGTTTATATTAGGTGTAGTTTAAACTTTAACTAAGTAACAGTAAAAATTTAGTGGTTACTGGTGAAAACGGGTATTTGTCACAAATCTTAAATAATGGAATTAATTCACAATTAATAACAATATCGATACTTAAAGTACTAATATCCATAGCTGTAAATAAATAACAGAACGAACCATGTAGACGCTGTCTGCAAAAAAGCCGCCGCTATCTATAAACAACTAGCCTGCATGGCCAAGGTGACGTGGGGCCTAAACGGAGAAATCATAAGGACATCGCGGTAATCGAGCCGATCATCACATACGCTTCCAGTGTGTGGACACCAGCCATAGAGCTGGAAACAAACAAAAAGAAAACTAACTCCATCCAGCGTAGCTTTGCACTGAAAATATGCAGAGCATACAGAACAGTCTCATTGACATCAGCCCTAGCACTCACAGGACTGATGCCACTTGAGCTACGAGTTCAAGAACACGCCAGCCTATACAAAGCCAAGAAAGGTCACTCTCAAGAGTACTTGCCACCGAACAAAGAGCTCGAAATGAGGCTAACATTCAAAGAACTACCTCACCCCTCCAAAATCATTTCCATCTCATACGAGCTCGTTGACAACATGGACTCCGAAACCATCACCAACCACCAAATATCCGGCCCCCAAATATATACGGACGGCAGCTAAATAGAGGGGAAAACAGGTGCTGCCCTAATATGGTGGGAGCAAGAAAAGGAGATCCACTACTCATTGTTTCGCCTAGAACCCTACAGCACGGTCGTCCAATCAGAGCTATACGCTATCCATAGAGCAATTGAGAAAGTCAAAAGTAGTGACGCCACCACAGTCAACATACTAAGCGACTCAAGATCTTCGCTTGACCTACTCATGAATTCTACCAACATCACACCCCTGATCAACACCATAACGGCAAACTTGGAAGACATCCGCATGCAAGGGAAAACCATCCGGCTATTTTGGCTAAGAGCACACGCAGGCACCATCGGCAATGAACGAGCTGATGAGCTAGCAAAGAGAGCAGCACTGGCAACAACACCCGCCTCATCCTACGATAAAGTGCCGCTGTCCAACGTAAAGAAGATTATCTGAGAGGAGACAATCAAAATATGGCAGGACCGGTATAACACCTCCACGACAGAGGCAGTCACCAAAAAATTCCTCCCAGACGTCACCAATAACTACCATCTGGTGAGATCTATAAAATTGACACCAATCCTAGTACAGGCGTTCACAGGTCACGGAGGCATCGCAGCTTACCTACATCGATTTAACCTCAAAGATAACCCCACCTGCGAATGCGACGACCACACCGAAGAAACCATCTGGCACATACTCTACGATTGCCCTCGATTTCTAGTTGAGCGGACTGAACTTGAAATAATAACAGGTCAAAGATACACAAATACTAAACAATATAATGAACAATGATGACACAAGGCCACCTTTCTTCACCTACGTTGAAAAGATAATACGTAGAGAATCACAGAGGAATAGCACGCTCAATAAAGACCAAACACCTAGGTCTAATATCATTACCCAACCAACAGCTCAAACACGACCCGATCTAACAACAGCAACTGCACAGAGGCATATACAAATACTCACCGAGTATCAAATGCTAGCAAACGACGAAACAGGAACACCAGGGTTAAGAACACGCCCAGTGGCTCTGTTCATGTCCACAAATCGCGAAAGACTAGGCATCGCCTTTTGCCATGTGGACAGAAAAAATAGGGTGTCCATATCACCAGGACTAGCTGTTCTATTAAAAGGCAGCACTAGCATAACTACCCTTAAATCATCAAAATTTAACACCTATTTCCCAATACAGATAGGAAACACGGAATGTCGGCTAATACGGGCACGCAATAAAATGCTACTCATATTCAACAGGAAAGCCGAATTGACCCAATTTGCGCAAGCTAGTGCTGTCCTCCAAAGCATTGCAAAAAACAGCGAAGAAAACATCAACACCATCCCCAAAACCATCAGCGTGGATGCAATGGCAGTAGGCTACGACAAAGGAGAAGTCGCGAATATATGGGTTGTATCATGGCCTCAAAACACCATGAGATTATAACTTATGAGAACAAAGGTCAAGACCTGAGCTTCTTACTTGCTCCCCCCTCTGTAAACACACCACAACCCGCGACCAACGTCCAGAACGACGCCAATACATTGTGATGTATGTATGTTGGGTGTGCCCAACAAACCCTAACCCGCCGGAGCCAGTCACGCCTCAGCGCAAAGATGAGCAAAACGACAACGCAGCAAACCAAAAGAACACCTCAAGTGGTAAAATAACAAAATTCAGTACGGTAAGATCACTCATAACACCAATACTCGACGCCATCACCAACAGAAACAGCAAAGAAAAAAGAACAATGCGATTAGCATCTGCATTAGAAGCTTTTACCAGAGAAGAATACCACCAAACAATAACAGAAGAAGAACCAAAAAGAAACCAAGCACGAATGGCGATAAAGGAATCGTCAAGCCACCCAACTACCCGCCGGTGAACACAACGATGGACCTATACATAAACGCCTTCCTCGAATACACGTCCATCCTAGAAGGTACAATCGTCATCAAAGCCTTGACCGCCAGCAAAATACTCGAAGCTTATAACTACCAAAGCGAAGGGTTGCTGAAGGTCAGACTCGAGGAAGAAGAGGCTACCATCTACAACAACCAGACAGGCGAGGTCATGGCCATCTCAACCCACATGGTAGCGTTTAGTGCCACCGGAGACTTCGTAGACCTTGATGAAGAAACCACAAAAGAGACCGGTAGAATCACATTCCACACCCCGGAACACGACCCCATTGTAGTCACTGCAAAATTCACCGAGATCTGGCTCACAGAGAAAATCCTAAAACTAGCCAGAGATCTGAAAGCGGCTGCATGGGACCTGCCAGAAAAAATCACCTTAGTTAATGGAGTTACGGGATGCGGTAAATCGACTTGGATAGTCAATAATTTCAACCCCGCAAGCGACGTCGTTGTTACATCATTGCTCAAAGCAAAAGACGATCTAAAAAACAGAATAACTCAACGCATGGGCGAGAAAGCGGCTAAGAACGTCTATACTGTGGCATCGGCCCTAACATACGAAGTTAGAACGAGAAAAAGCCAAACGCTCCATAGACTCATAATCGACGAAGCGCTTATAAATCACTTCAGCTCCGTAGTCCTGTTAATACGCACTGTAAAGGCCAAAGAACTCCTCTTCATTGGCGATACAAATCAGATACCCTTCACTGATCGGGACAATTTATTCGAATTAAGGCACAACAAGCCTTTAACCACGCCATCGGCGACACAGGAACTGTTGTGCACGCATCGGTGCCCTATGGATGTAGCATTTGCCCTTCAGAACAATTACAATGGTATATACTCATCTCCCATGTGGCGACGGGCTGAGAATACACGTGTCGCCACCCCTTACTTGCCCGTGGGAGTCGTAAAAATCGGCTAAGGGTTCACCAGGAGAGAGGGCAGCAGCTCTCTCCTGGGAAACTTAAAACATCTATACTGCGATCGCCAACCCGCATGCCAAGCGTGGAGATTACGGCAATATCCCCTCTCTAAAAATGGCGTACAAGAAAAGAATGGCCCCCAGTCACGGCGGCTCCGGTACCCTACGGGCTCATTTTGGTGGCGGGCCCAGTAGGGGTGGAGCGGGGGGTGCGAAGAATCTCCGGCAGCGATCCGGCTACCAACAGAAATGACCCTTGGCCCTGGTAACACACAACATAACACAGAAGTGCGAAGAGAGGGCGAGGGCACGATAATCCTCCAGTCTGGAAACTTGCTCTTCTACCGGGAGGGCGATCACCCGTCCCAAGGTGGTATAGGGTTTATCGTTCGTAGGTCTCTTGTAGACAACGTGGAGAGGATCGAGAGTGTGTCGACAAGGGTAGCGTACCTTATACTCAGAATTACCAAGAGGTATTCGCTGAAGGTTATACAGGTATACGCACCGACCTCGACATACTCCGACGACGAGGTGGAGGCATTTTACGAGGACATCTCGAAAGCCATGCACTCGTCCAAATCCCACTTCACGGTGGTTATGGGAGACTTTAACGCGAAACTAGGCAAAGGGCGTGATGATGAGTTGAGAGTGGGGAAACATGGATATGGACAGAGAAACCAGAGGGGCCAGAAACTGGCCGATTTTTTGGAAAAGGAAAGCCTCTTTATGATGAATTCCTTCTTCAGGAAGCAGTCACAATGAAATGCATGGATTAGCCCCGATGGTTCAACAAAAAACGAGATAGACTTCATCTTGTCAGACAAACGACAGATATTCAATGATGTCTCAGTGATCAGCAGGATTAAAACTGAGAGCGATCACCGAATGGTACGAGCCACATTGAATATCTATACAAAAGTCGAGCGGTCACGATTGATGAAGTCTACACTCCGACCTACATCTGTCCAATACCAGAACCTCGAAAGCTTTCAACTCGAACTACACAATCGCTTCCAATGTCTGGACGAGTGCGAATGTCCGAACGATATGAACAACAGGTTCGTGCAAACTGTCCACGCGGTTGGGTCGAAATTGTTCAAGGCTCACCGCGTTAATAGACCTAAAAAACTTTCTGACCAGACTCACGAGCTCATGGAGCGGACAAAAGAGATGACGGTGCAGTCATCAGCCGATTGGTCCAAACATAGGCAGCTAAATAGACAGATCTCCTGGTCTGTGCGTCGCGATATTCGCCGATTTAATACGCTCCGTATCAAAGAAGCGCTAGAGCGGAATCGTGGCTCGAAAGTGTTCGCACAAGATCTGTCTATTGGGCAAAGTCAAATGACTAAGCTGAAGACCGATGATGGCACTGTCATTTCATCCCAAAGTGAGATCTTGGGAGAGGTCGAAAGGTTCTATGGACAGTTATACAAATCATCCCGAAATCCTGTTTGCGGCTTGGTCCAAGATCCCAGAGCCAAGTTAACTCGGCACTATACCGAAGAAATCCCGGACATTAGCTTGTACGAGATCAGAATGGCTCTCAAACAACTACGTAACGATAAGGCACCGGGAGATGACGGAATTACGGCAGAGCTTTTGAAGGCTGGCGGAAAGCCGGTCTTAATAGACCTTCAGAAGCTATTTAATTCCGTTATCCTCGGGGGCGACGTTCCAGAGTCGTGGACCAGGAGTGTGGTGGTGCTGTTCTTCAAGAAGGGTGACAAAGCCTTTTAAAGAATTACAGACCCATCTCACTCCTGAGCCACGTTTATAAGTTGTTTTCGAGGGTCATTACCAATCGACTCACGCGCAAGCTCGATGATTTCCAGCCGCCCGAATAAGCCGACTTCCGAAAAGGCTATAGCACTATAGACCATATCCTCACGCTTCGGTAGATTATACAAAAGACCGAGGAATATAATCGGCCCCTTTGCTTAGCGTTTGTGGACTATGAGAAAGCCTTTGATTCAGTCGAAACTTGGGCGGTGCTGCAGTCCCTTCAGCGGTGCCAAATCGACTATCGTTATATCGAAGTGCTGAAGTGTTTGTATAGGAACGCCACAATGTCAGTCCGTATCCGGGATAAGAGTACGAAACCGATCCAGTTGCAGAAAGGCGTGAGACAGGGTGATTTCATCTCTCCGAAACTGTTTACCACTGCACTGGAAGATGTCTTCAAGCTCTTAGACTGGACTGGACTAGGCATCAATATTAACGGCGAATACATCACTCAGCTTCGATTTGCAGACGATATCGTCATTATGGCAGAATCCATGGAGGACCTTGGCACAATGCTCAATGATCTCAGCAGGGTATCCCAACTAGTGGGTTTACGAATGAACATGGACAAGACGAAAGTCATGTCAAATGCCCATGTCATTCCTGTACCGGTCCTAGTTGGCAATGCGATTCTCGAAGTTGTTGATCATTATGATTACCTAGGACAAATAGTCCAGTTAGGTAGATGTAATCTCGAGAAAGAGATCAGCCGACGAATCCAACTCGGTTGGGCAGCGTTCGGGAAACTTAAGAGGATCTTCTCGTCCATCATACCTCAGTGTCTGAAAACACAGGTCTACGACCAGTGTGTATTACCAGTGATGACTTACGGCACGGAAACGTGGTCCCTAAATGTAGGCCTCATATTAAGGCTCAAAGTCGCTCAGCGTACTATGGAGCGGGCTATGCTCGGGATTTCTCTGCGTGATAGAATCCGGAATACGGAAATCTGCAGAAGAACGGGTGAAACCGACATAGCACGAAGAATTAGTACGCTGAAGTGGCAATGGGCAGGCCACATCGCTCGACGAACCGATAACCGGTGGGGAAGAAAGGTTCTCGAGTGGCGACCACGTATCGGACGACGCAGTGTAGGACGCCCCCCCCACTAGGTGGACCGACGATCTAGTGAAAGTTGCTGGGCGTCGTTGGATGCAGGCGGCACAGGACCGCACATTGTGGCGCAACATGAGGGAGGCCTACGTCCAGCAGTGGACGGCAATGGGCTGAAATGATGATGATGATGATGATACTCATCTCACAAAATCATTAAATCCCTAAGCATATTTGCATACACCGACGCCGTCATACCACCAGACCTACCTGAGACGTTATACCTGTCGCATACCCAGGCAGAGAAAGAAAGCCTCAGAGAATAGGGATACGGCACTAGCGAGGGCTCCGAACTGCGAACCATCCACGAGGCACAGGGACTCGGTGCACCTAACGTCATCATCATCCAGACAAGTGATTCAGTGCATAAACTACACAACAGTATGCAACACGCCATGGTTGCCTTCTCCAGGCACACTAGATCCTGCACATACTACACAGACACCCGTGAAGATGCCATTTGGAAACTCATGAGGAAGTCCATAGATCAGGAATCTAGTACCATACTGGAATACATCAAAAAGATGGCACTACAATACAGAGACTATAGACTAATGAAAGAGCTCGGTCTTTCATTAAAATAAATTGCAAAACACAACCAAAAGCTACAAACAGAACATGGAAATGGAGCTATAACACAAAAATATGTCAATGAAGCAAACACAGAGAAAGAACCAATTAAAGTATAGGTAACATATACACACATATACATATAACAACATATACTCAAAACATAAAAAACAAAAGGACAACAGAAACTAATAAAAAACAACATAATGAGACAACTCAATATATTAACAGAATAGGAACAGAAAATAAAATATAAAGATAACAACTCAGCAAAACAATACTATAGAAGACAACAGAAACAAAATAAAACTACTTTACGGATTTTATCGCGTTTGTATTTGATTTTTGATTACCCGACGTTTCGAACACTTTACAGCGTTCATGATCACGGGTGGACTAAGATGTCTCACGTCCAACAAGTCATCGTTACTGCAGAAAATTTTATAATTATCTACCCGATACAGAAATTAGTTATTAAATATTGACCCACATTTTAATACAAAATTTATTGCCAGTGTAAGAAGAAAATGATTCTATATGAAAAAATTATATTGTTTATGGTTAGTAATAATTAAACATTAAAATTAATAGTAATTATATTTAATAAACTAACTAATAATCTAGTATACTATCACCGGATCGGAACACGGTTACACTGAGAAAGATCCGGCAAGAAAACTCAGGTAACATGATGCTAAATTAAAGTTAATTTTGAAGGCGGCTTACTTTATGTTACTAAAAAGGTTTTAATTTATAAAATTATCTTTAGTTATTATTATTGTGGGTCAAATCTATACAATATGAGCTCACGGTGTCTTGCAGTCTTGTGGTGGTCTTTTTGGATTTCTTTTTAATAATGTTTATAACATGTATAATGTTTTATTTAAAATGTATAATACTCGCGTAAACATCAGAAATCATTAGAAACAAAATATCTGAGGGGTTTTCATCACCAACTTAAAGTAATATCGCAAAGTAGAAAACCCCGAAACAAATTATGTCCATCACCAGCAATGGCACATGGAACAGCGCTCAACTTCAAGTGTATCTTAAGATCTAACTGTAATAAAGCCACTTGAAAAATTACTTGAATTATATAAACTCACCTTAACAATTAAACTCAAAAATGTAACAAAGGCGGACGGACAACGGACAGACAAACGGACAATAAGTCTGTGGACCATCAACAAAAAAAAAAAAAAAAACAGAAAATACGTAAGTGAATTTAAATGGCAATTATTACTGAAGATATTTGGCGATAAGCGCTTATGTCAATCAGACATATTGTTAATCTTCAAAAGAAATTTTTTGGTGGCAAACATATCTCCAGGTATTTATATAGATTTATTTGTGTTATTTATAGATAATAATATATGATTACAAATAGATACGATAAGTATTGACAATATTATTGTTTTAAACAATATAATGATGTGTTATGGACATTGTAATTCAAAATATTGCATAGGAAGAAGTTCCATCAGAAAACCATATTTAGTGACTCATCATCGGCATCATGGCATCATTATGACTCATCATCTTTCACTGTCTACTGCTGGATGTAGGTTTCCCCAACAAATGGATGAGTGATAGTCACCGTGCTTAGAAGACGGGTTGGAGATGGCAGTTAGATATTATACGTTTTCCAAGTAAGAGTTGCTGACAATTCTCCTTAGCAGATTTTTACTACTCCCACCTTACATGAACACAAAGTAAATCTAGAATGCAATATTATTTCTCAATATAGAATATATATACTTTGGGCAGTATTACTGGCATATGCCAGTAATATGGTAGTAATACTTTGCGAGTACGTGTACCAGGTATGTACGGCAGAGGGAAGTTACGTATCCGATAAGTATGATCAGTAGCTCACTAGTCACACCGTAATCAATCGAACGATATTGTTTAATGACAGGGATAGCAGCGTTGATTTACAATTGTGAATAGTAGGAATTCGTTTTTTTCTCGATTCGATTTTATAATCTATTTCTCTGCGTGAAAATTGCCTCCCTGATCATATCACACCTGGTCTCTGCGACGGCAGCGTACGGCGTCGATCGCATTACCGTACATCGCTCCCTATACAGAAAAAGAAGTTATTGAAGTAAAAACTTCTATACGCAGGTTTGAATGGAGAGGAAAACATGTAAGTCGTCATCGACATAGTCGCGTGACATGTTAACGCTGACGCTATCCGTAGCTATGTGAATGTAACTATAACTGTGCTGATAAATATCAAAATCAGATAAATTTAAAAAAAATGTTTGATATTACAAAGTGTAATTTAAGATCAAACGTATTAAAGTCTAAAAATACCAAAGGTTCATAGTTTTAAGTTTCCTGACTTCTGTTGAGAGTCCTCTTGACTGCTTTGACTTTTATATTTTTTTCCTTCTCGCTGATGGTCGAGCCCAGCAGTGCGATGTATATGAGTTGAAATGATGATTATAACACGGCGTCTCCCTATCGAGCCCGTATTGAAACATGTGAGTTAGGTACTTTAAAGCATTTAATTCACTTGGACAAATTTAGTCTAGTATTTCTGTATAAATAAAGCAGATCCTCCTCCACACTAGGAGGAAAATTTACCTAATATACGACGCTGATCAGACGGGTTATTATAGAGTTTTATATTGAGTTTGCCTTGTCTTTTAAGGATGTTATTTGCGGATTATCTTCCGTAGTCGTCTTTTAAAAAAATCCGCAATCAAAAGAGAGGGTGGTAAATTGTAGTCTTACTTCATCACCATGAGGAAGGTGTTAAGGTATTGTTATTTTTAAATTGAAATTATTAATCTCAATTAAATATATTTTTTCTTTTAGTAACATATGGTCGAAAAAGGGTCCTTACTTTTTATGGATGAAGTATTTCATTTCCATAACAAAATGACTAACGACTAGTCAAAATAATGTGATTTATTTGTCATTATGTTACGTATTATGAGTATATACTACAAGTATTTAAAATGTTACTGTATTAACATTATAAATTGTACCTTATTATAGGATTCTTGACGTCGAAATATGCAGCCAAGTCCTGTTCGAAAATCATTTGGAAACTGGAGGCAAATTGGCGAATGACTGTGTGCGCTGAACAGAGCAGTGAATTATTCAGCCTCACGGTGACAGAACAACCTATCTTGTACAAATCACAGACTTCTTTCACACGTCAGTCAAAACGAGCACTACTTTTCAAGGCTTTGTTCAAGTTATATTAACCAAAGCTTGATTATTTCAATATGCATAGTAATATTAGAACAAGTGATGGAGATATATCATGTCCCAAGAACAACGGTCAGGGTCAAATTCTATCAACTTCTATGACGAACAAGTCAAAGTCAACGAAGCAGAAGCAAAACAATAAGGCAAATCAAGGAAATCAAGGGTTGGTATTAAGATTAGGTACTTGGAATATAGGTACTTTGCAAAATAAATTACCGCAAATATTAGAAGTACTAAACACACGAAATATACATATTGCATTTTTACAAGATACGAAAGAGGTAAAGGTAAAGAGGAGGGAAAAAGGTAAAGGTAAGGAGGGTAAAGGTGAAGTTGACATCGGAAAGTATACACACTACTACAGCAATGTAGTAAAAGCAGCAAAGGATCAGACATCGAAGGCGCGCCGAGCGCAGCCCACCCGAAATAAAAAAAAAAAACATGTTATGGAGTTGGAGTGCTTTTGCTTAGGAGTCTGAAAAAAGAAATAACAGTAATGAAGGTCAATAATATAAGTGACAGGTTAATACACTTACAGCTTAGGATTAACAGTAACAATATGATATTAAATATTGCAAGTTTGTATGTTCCACAGACGGGTTGTAATAAAGCAACTAAAGACATATTTTGGAATCAGTTTGTTAATGTGATGACAAGTATACCATCTGAACACCAGATAATATTTGGAGGCGATTTTAACGGCCACATAGGCGATAATAACAGAGGTGCTGAAAGGGTGCAAGGACGTTGGGGGTATAGCAAAAGTAACACTGATGGAGATACTTTATTACGACATGCTTTGATCTTTGATTTGCCTATAGTAAACACTTTCTTTGAAAAGCCATCACAAGACCTCATTACGTACAGTAGTGGTGGGAAACAGACACAGATTGATTATTTTCTTACTAGGAGCTCTCAATTTAATTGCGTTACAAAATGCGAAGTACTTCCAGACTTGAATCTAAAACTGCAACATAAGCTTTTGTTATTAGAAATAGAACTCAAAATTCCGACTGAAATGTTTAAAAAACCCACACCCGAAAGAAAATGTTGTATGTTAGCGAAGGGAGATTGGGCTGATAAATTTAATGAACAAATAAAAGCTATGGATGATAAAACTAATGAAGAGGTTATAAGCGACATGTGTAAGGACATTTGTGATAAAACAAATGATATTAAAATTGTAGATGACTTTGAAGAGGCATGCAGTGCACCCAAAAGGAAAAAAATCTGAGCAGGATGGTTAGATTTTACTTGAGCTATCTCGACCTTCTGAGTAACAGATGCAATTAATAAGAAAGGAATAAAAAACGCTGATCAGACGTAGTAATATAGGATTTTAGGTCGAGTTTTCCTCTTTTTGTATCTACCGCATAAATCCTATGCTTTATCCGCATATCATATAAATTAGTCTTCTTTTACGCTACACAAGGATTACCAAATGGAAATTAAGTAACATTATTATTTTGCATACATTATCTGCATCCTCTTTATTCATTTATACCATGAGACCCATATTCTTATGGTATGAATAAAATTACATTAAGTTTCACATTATGTTTTTTAGTATATCAAATATTGATACGATTAGATTTAGAAACGATTTTAAAAACGGTTTTTCTCAATACCGAATAGGGTGCAATTCAGAATGTAAAAAGTATTTAAACTTACCTGAATCTAAATATATATTTCAGTCGATGAATGTTGGTGGCAGCTGTAGCATTACTATACTTTTTTTTTTTTTTTTTTGGGTGGGCTGCGGTCGGCGCGCCTCCGCACCACTCCGTCCGGGGCGACAGAGGGGCTTAAGCACGCAACTCCCGCAACCCACCCGAACACCACGTCGCCTTCGTCGTTGGGCCGACCACTGGAGCAGGGTTACTTGTCATCAGTGGTCAGCCCGACGAAATACCCCCTACTTAGGGTAGTCGATGGGAGGGTCCCATCGACTGACGTCCCCCCCTCGGGGAGGACGTCGGTCTTTCCCCACGCGGTCGGCCTCTCGGCGGGTGACGGACTAATCCCCGGTCACGTCACCCGCGGCCTCGGCTAGGGCGGCATTGCACACAGGTACTCCCGCCTGCGCCGCCCCAGTCGCCGACGGCGGGTCGCATCATCGAGGCTGTGCTCCTCGCGCTCGCGACCCGCCGCCTCCTTCTGCGAGATAACTGCCTCGCAGAAGGCTGCGACCGCGTCCCAATTCCTGATGCTGCCGAGCATCTCCCTAGCGATGGTCGGCAGCGTCAGGTCTGCACCGATGATTGCGACGAGTTCACGACGCGGCTCTGCCCAAGCGGCACAGACCTCGAGCGTGTGCTGCGTCGTGTCCTCGTCGCAATCGCAGTGGTGGCAGGACGGAGTTCTCTCCCTCCTAGCGACCCTGTACAGGTACTTGCCGAAGCATCCATGCCCTGTCAAGACCTGTACGAGTCGGAAGGAGAGCACCCCGTGCCGCCTTTCTAACCACTGCATCAGCACCGGCCGGAAGGCCTCCACGGTCCAAACACCGTATCTAGGCCTCTCCAGGCGGTCTGCCCAACGGGCGATGACGTCCCGGCGGGCGTGGACGCGCCAGGCGGTGAGCTCCTTCAAGGAAACAACACCGCCCCCCCCGCGCACCCCCGACACCCGCCGATACAAGTCGGCGAGCATTTCCGCCTCCAGGTCCCACGGGGGAGTCCCGGCCAATAGGCACGCCGCCTCCGTCGCCACCGTGCGGTACCCGCGGATGATCCTGACCGCCATGTCCTTCTGTGGACGCCACAGAAGGGCCCTAAGTCGGGCGGTCATGGATCCCGCCCACAACGGTGCGCCGTACAGGGCCATCGACCGGATAGCATTACTATACTAACCATCAAATAGGTAGTTCCTGAAATGTTCATTAAATTTAGTAAAAAATTTATATAGATAAATCTTAAGGTTAATAGAAAGATCAAAAAATTTAGGATGTATATATTGGCCATTGAAAAAGGCATTGACAGCTAAAATATCTGAGCCTTTATATATTCCTTAAATATATATGCGTAATACGAGGAACAAAGAAGACAGGGAAACCGTTTTTGGTAAAAGAAATTAATTAGGATAATTTCTTAGATTTAAAGTCCGTGACAGTCTTTAACTCAACTTTAACTAGATTTAAAAAAAAATGTCAACGGTAGTGGAGTTGTTACTGAAATTAAAAGTATTAAGTTTACCAAAATTTCAGGTATCTGTTAATTACAAAACAAATACCTACTACAAACTAGACTAAGTATAAGTGATGGCTATCGTCCTGTGGTTAGCAGAAGTCTGATTAAAATTACAAAAAAAAAACATCGCAGGCATAGATTTAGATTTCGGTCATTTAGCAGTAATTATTGCAAAATTTTATTTGTAACTGTAAACTGTAAATAAAACTGTGACTTTATATTAAGTTGTTTTATTTATGACACAAATACATTATTTATTTTTAAAAGCTTTTATTTAACTTGCCCTGTTATTATGGGACAAATCTTGCGAGTTAAATTAGAACCATTACTTGTCGTTAAATTAGATTCAAATTTAGTTTAGGTACTTACGTAACTTCGGTGGCAATGCAATAATATGGTACCATGAAGCTAGTTTCAAGATGGCGTCGGAAGGTTATAGAAACTTCTAAACTAAATAAGATAAACCACAAATCCTCCCAAAAGAACATCGATACCTGCCTAGAAGCCTGCGAGGTGAGATTAAAAAAAAAACAAAAATTTCAATAGTGAGGATGACTGGATGTTACCATCAAGCTGGGATCCTATTGTTAACATTGTTAAAATTAAATCCAAAAAGACCACCACAAGACTGCAAGACAGTGCGCGCTCTTATTGTATAGGTTTGACCCACAGTAATAATAGCTAAAGATAATTTTATAAATTAAAACCTCTTAGTAACGTAAAGAAAGCCGCCTTTAAAGTTAATATTTATTTAGCATCATGTCACCTGAATTTTCTTGCCGGATCTTTCTCAATGTGGCCATGTTTTGATCCGGTGGTAGCTTTTTATTAGCTTTTTATTTAAATATAATTACTATTAATTTTAATGTTAAATAATTACTAACCATAAACTATGTAATTTTTTCATCCTTACTAATATTATAAATGTGAAAGTATGTTTGTTTGTTACGCTTTCACGCCTTAACTACCGAAGCGATTTTCAAAAATTCTTTCATCAATGGAAAGCTTTGATATCAAGGAGTAACATAGGCTATATTTTATCCCAGTGTTCCCACGGGAACGGGAGCTACGCGGGTGAGCCGACTGAAACCAAAGCAAAGCGAGGGCGGGTTGCTAGTATAGAATAATTTTCTTCTTACACTGGCAATAAATTTGTATCAAAATGTGGGTCAATATTTAATAACTAATTTCTGTATCGGGTAGATTATTATAATTTTTCTGCAATAACGATGACTTGTTGGACGTGAGACATCTTAGTCCGCCCGTGACCATAAACGCTGCAAAGTGATTGAAACGTCGGGCAATCAAAAATCAAACACAAATGCGATAAAATCCGTAAGGATGTTTTATTTATAATTTTCTTCGTTTTAGAGCATTTAAATAAAAGCTTGTTTTTATTTTTTTTAATTTTTGTTTTATTTTAGTGGCATTGTGCCAATATGATGACATCATATTCATCATCATATTCATATTCATCATCAACATATTCATTTAAATAATGACATTTACACTAATGTAAATAGTGACAAATTCTCAAAGTAATTTAAATTAGATATTAAGACAACAGAGAATTCCTCTTGCCATAGTATTTTAAGTATTAAGAATAATTATAAATCAAACAACCTGGTACATCAGAATATTCAGGGAATGTTAGGTAAAGATTTGGAAATTGAATTGTTTTTGAATGATTACCAGGTAGATATCCTCTGTGTTACTGAACACTGGCTCAAAGGTTATCAATTATTGTTCAATTTTCCTAATCACCAGGTTGTTAGCTCGTTCAATAGAGTCAGTATGATATGAGGTGGCTCGTTAATAATATTAAACAAAATTATTAAATTTAGGGAAAGAAATGATATTGTGAGGCTCTCTATTGAACGTGTTATTGAAATTGCCTGCATTGAGTTTGAGCAGTTCATAGTTTTGTGCGTATACAAACCGCTATGTTCACCATATGATGATTTTGAGAGACAGTTGGAGGATATTGTGTTCAAAATCTCTGCCAGTAATAAAACTCTTGTGATTTGTGGTGATTTTAATATAAACTTATTGGAAAATAATAATATTACACAAAAATTTAAAACTTTGATTTCTAGGATAACTGCTGGGAGTGCAACTTGTATAGATAAGGTCTTTATAAATGCTAAGCCGATTAGTAAATACATCTTAAACACACTGGATTCAGATCACTGTGGGCAACTTGTTGTACTGCCTCAAACTAATAGGATTCAACAAGAAAGTGTTACCTTTATTCCCATGAATGTCAGCCGTTTAGAAAACTTTAGAGACAACCTGAGTTTGAAAGTACCGCTGTTGCCTATTCATGACAACCCATATGAGTTATATACATCTCTATTTCATACAATCAGTACTAAATTTAATAAAATATTCAAACCCAAAATACTGACTTTTCGGGTTCCTGCTGGTTTTAGTGAATGGGCTACTCCTGGTATTTACAAAAGTAGGAAAAGGTTATATGATCTTAATTATGAAAAATCTTATAACCATCAGGCAGTATTTTTAGAATATGTAAAGAAATATATAAACGTAAAAAATATTTAAACGTGCCTGTTCTTGTGCAAAATCTATTTATCTGAGAAATAAAATTAAAAAATCAGGTGATATTATTAAAATGACTTGGATGTGATAAATAGTGAAATTGGTAGGAATAGTGTAAGCAAAAAAGATTTTAGTTTAATGATAGGTGATAAAAATGTGAAAGTCGATAAAGAAGTGGCGACTGAATTTGAAACCCATTTCACAAATGTACCTGTACTGATTACAAAATCATTAGTATCATCTCCTATTATAGCTGAATCGCTTCTTAAGCAATGTATTGTAAAATGCGACACATCCTTTAAATTTTAAGATGTCACTGTGAAAGATATTTTACGCTCTTTTAAATCCCTTAATATTAAAAAAAGCAGTTGATTTGTGGGGTTTATCAGTAAAGACAGTTATACTATTTCCATTTCTTTATTTTCTCGATGACAGTTCTAATTTGATAGTTGTAGTGTTGTGACCAAATAAGTAATGATATCGATCGCATATATGTTTTGAACAAAGACAAATTCAACAAAAACATTCAAATATATTTTTTCAAGCTGGGAACACTCAATGACCCATCGCCATTTTGTATTTGTTTTAATCTGTCACTCGCAACAAGACGCTCGTGCTATATGGTCACTACATTTCTGTTCGCTGAGTTTTTTCACATTATCCATACGTTACGTTGTGTATTTTGTGTTCCTCCGTGTTGATTGCTGCCCAGCTGTCAAATATCAAAATGCCTAAAGGATCTGTTTTGAAAAGTCAGGCGAGAGAACTGGTGATCAAGGTTCGTAATTACTTTGAAGCAGAATATAAAAATGGTAGCCCGCTATTACCACTGTCGCAAGTGCGAGAGCGTGTTGCGGCCGCTTTAGAAATTAGTGGACCTACTGTTTCAAAAATTAACGAAGCTTACGGTACAAGCGGCATGCAAGCAAATAAGCTTCGTACGCCGAAGAAGAAACGCCAACCACGTCGTGTGACATCGGTTGACAACTTCGACGCTGACGCTATTCGTCGTCATATATTATATATATATACTATTACTTGCGCAAAGAAATTCCAACACATAAAAACTTGTTGTTTCTTTACGCGAACGTGGTTTGTTCCATGGCCAAAAATCGTCATTAAGCTTAGTTTTGAAAGAAATTGGATTTTCTTATAAAAAATCGGACAAACGTAAAATATTGATGGAGCGTCACGACGTTGCTATGGCTCGCTGCGAAATTTTGAACGAAGCCAAAAAGATATCAGATTGGTCAAATGTTATTTTTACTGACGAGACTTGGTTAAATGCAAACCACACAGTATCGAAGAACTGAACTGACGACACCGCCGCTTCCACTAGTTCAGTGCCAATGTGAAAAGGTGAACGCCTTATAATATGCCATGCAGGGTCTACGAAAGGATTCGTGTCAGATGCTTTACTGGCCTTTAAATCCAAAAAAACAGTGGACTACCACGAAGAAATGAACGCGGAGATTTACGAAGGATGGTTCAAAAAAATGGTGCAATCTCTGGAAGAACCGTCGATAATTATTATGGACAACGCTACATATCACTCTAGACAAATTGATAAAATGCCGACGCAGGCCAATAAAAAAACAAGAGATAATTGACTGGCTCAAACGTCATGGCGAAAATGTGGATGATACTTTATTAAAAGTACAGTTAGTGAATTTTTAAAATCTATAAAAAGCCTCCCTAAAAGATATATTACCGACGAAATAGCTGCCGAATGTGGTCATTGGGTTCTTCGACTTCCGCCGTATCATTGCCAGTACAATGCTATAGAACTAATATGGGCACAAATCAAAGGACACGCCACTCGAAACAATACCCATCCCCCTTTTACGGCAAACAAGATGTTAGATTTATTAAAAAATGCATGTGCGGAAGTAACCGCCGAACACTGGGCAAAATTGTGAGAAGTCAATCTAGCGTCGGATTGGGAAATTCATGTGGCATTAGATAATATAGAAATACAGGAACTTATAATAAATGTAGAGGATAGCTCATCGAGTGATAGTGGTGATTCATCATATTTTGATTAAAATAAATAAATGAACAATCAACATAATATAATTACATCTTGTAATGAAATTTAATATTAGTTAATAAATTTGTATAAAATTATCCGGCAATAGTTTAGTTTCTTACACTTTGTAAAAAAATATCGGTTCTCTTATCGTGTTATGTTTATCGATAGCTCCATCCCTATCAGTTTCTCCGACTCTGCTGCCATAGCAGTAAGAGCTTGTACGCGCGTAAGCGTCATATTTTTATTAAATAATGTATACATAATGTAAAAAAGACGCTCGTTCAAGTTTCCACAGGAGCTGTCATCGAGAAAATAAAGAAATGGAAACAGTATAATTATATAATTAATATTATTGCCCCCCTCTTGACTTCTTTGTTTAATGGTTGTGTTGCTCGAGGTGTGTTTCCTGATCTCATGAAAATGAGTTGAGTAATTCCTTTGTTTAAATCGGGCAGTATGTCAGATGTTAATAATTTTCGACCGATATCCATATTACCAACACTTAGTAAAGTCTTTGAGAAAATTATACTTGTTCAGATGTTGAGTTATTTTAAAAACCATGGTATTTTCCACATAAATCAATTTGGTTTTACTAAGAATTGCTCTACTATTGATGCGGGTGTAGAATTATTAAAAAACATTTTCTCAGTCTGGAAAGAATCGCACGAGGCTTTGGGCATCTTTTGCGATTTATCTAAGGCATTTGATTGCGTAAACCACGAAACTCTCATCAAGAAATTACAACATTATGGGATCAGGAAAAACGCTCTAGAATTTATAATTTCCTATCTAAGCAACAGAATTCAGAGAGTTGATGTTAATGGTGCACAATCATCTGGTTAGGTTATCAAAATGGGCGTTCCACAAGGGTCTATACTGGGGCCATTTCTGTTCCTTGTATATATTAATGACTTGCCCTATTACGTAGGGGACAATCAAAACATTGTGCTGTTCGCAGATGATACCTCTTTACTGTTTAAAATTAAGCGTCAAATGCTCAACTATGACGATGTAAACAATGCACTGTCTAACGTTGTTCATTGGTTTAACTCTAACAATTTGGTTCTAAATGAGACAAAAACTAAATGAATTAAATTTACTACACCCAATGTGAGACAAGTGGGAACCAATGTTCAAATGAATGGGGTGGCTCTGGACCTTGTGGAATCAACCACCTTTTTAGGAATCACTATAGATAATAGACTCCAATTGAGAAATTGTCAAATAGGCTCAGCTCAGCGGCTTATGCGGTAAAAAAAATTCGCGCGTTAACCGATGTTGAAACAGCCAGAATTGTTTATTTCGCATACTTTCATAGTATCATGTCATACGGCATATTACTTTAGGGTTGCTCCGCGGCATTGAATAGAATTTTTATTCTACAAAAAAGGGTGGTCCGCGCGATATATAATTTAGGCCCAAGAGTGTCACTAAGAGAGAAATTTAGAGAAGTAAATATTCTGACTGTTATATCTCAATATATATACGAAAATGTATTTTATGTAAAGAAAAATATCGGTAACTTGAAAAATATAGTGACATTCATCATGTAAACACTCGGAATAAGGATAAATTAGTTATACATAGTACTCGTCTTCAACGAGTTAATAGATCCTTCATGGGGCAATGTATACGCTTCTATAACAAATTACCTAATAATATTCGAGATATGCCAGTTAATAAGTTTAAAAAAGCAATTAAGAGTAGATTTTGCAGAAAAGGTTATTATAAAATCTCGGATTATCTTGTTGATAATACAGACTGGTTGTGAGCAGCTCCTCATTCAGGCATTTTCTCATTATTTCAAAAGGTGTTACACACATGTTTATTCTATTATTGTTACTATAATTGTAAAGCGTAACGTGTTTTGCCAAACGAATTTTTTATTTAATCTGTGTTTTGTTTGTGGCGCATGGTACTGGTCATGCTCACTGAAAGGTCTGCTTGCGGTAGCTACGAGGAGCGGGTCACTCCCTTCCCTCCATCGTGGTTGAGGGGAGTGATGGCTGCTCTAGTGGTTAACTCGTGATCGGGTGCCGCTTGAGGGGTCTGGTCCAGCCATGGTACTTTTTCGTTGTATTTAATAACTGTATAATGGTTCGAAAGGCATCACACTGAAGCTATCATTAGACATGTACATAGTTGTATGTTATCTTGTTTAAAAAAATTGTAGATGAATAAAAAGAAGACAATCCCACTGAGTTTCTTACCGGATCTTCTCAGTGCGGTCGCGTTCCTATCCGGTATTAATTTAAGGTAAAATGTAAAAAAAAGTGACAATATGTAAGTTCCCCCGCGGGGTTTATACATAATAAAGGATTTGAATTGAATTGAATCATAAATCAGTGAAATAGGAATCTAATACACGTAGTAAAACACAATAATTATAGGTGTGATTAATCGACATAGTGTAAGAAAGTACCGAGGTCTATTACAATAAGTACTATTTAATAGTCGCGCCGAAAGCTGACATGCAACAGGGCCCATTGAATGAGAATTATATCAACTTACAGAAATATTAATGAACTATTTACTACCAATTAAATTATAAAACTACAATCAAGTCTGTCAATAATTAAGATTCCTTTTGTCTCCTAGATGGAGATGGCGGTTGCGCGCATGCGCGGCAAATCCACCGCCCCCGGGCCCGACGGTGTTCCTAACCGTGTACTGGCCCTGGTCCTCAAACACCTGGGTCCCCGCCTCAGAGGGCTGTTCGATGCGTGTTTAGCGTCTGGACGGTTCCCTGGGTGCTGGAAGGAGGGAAGACTGGTGCTCCTGCCGAAGCCGGGACGGTCCCCCGAGTCGCCCTCGGCCTACAGGCCCATGGTGCTGCTCGACGATGCGGGCAAGCTACTAGAGAAGCTGCTAGCTGCCCGCATCGAGCGGCACCTCGTCGGCACGGGGCCGGATCTGTTGGACGCCCAGTTTGGGTTTAGGAGTGGTCATTCGACGATCGCGGCTTTGTTGCGCCTGTGGGCCGTGGCAACTGAGGCCGTCACTAGCGAGGGAGTGCTGTTGTGGTGTCCCTGGACATCGCCAACGCATTCAATAGTTTGCCATTCAGCTGCATCAGGGAGGCGCTCCGGTATCACGGGGTGCCGGCTTACCTGAGGCGGCTAGTGGCAGACTATTTGGAGAGGCGCAGCGTCCTCTGCACCAACCGAGCAGAGAACATTGTGCGAACGCCCGTGACATGCGGTGTCCCATAGGGGTCGGCCCTCGGACCCACCCTGTGGAACATCAGCTACAACTGGGCGTTGCGGGGGAACCTCCTGCCCGGGCTGGGCGTTATTTGTTACGCCGACGACACGCTCGTCACAGCCTGCGGTGGGACGCTAGAATAGGCAGCAAGCCTAGTGACTCTAGGCACCGAAGAGATCGTCAGGCTGTTCGAGACGCTGGGGTTGAGGGTCACCCTGGACAAGACGGAGGCCTTCTTGTTCTATGGGCGCCGTATGAGCCCTCCCATCGGCGTCTCGATCACCGTCCATTCGGTTGAGATCAGCATCCGGGCCCATATGAGGTCAATGGGTCTGGTGCTCGGTGGGCAATGGTGGTTCCGGGTGCATTTCCTTAGGCTCGCTCCACAGCTCGTCGGCGCGGCATACGCCCTATCGTGGCTTATGCTGAACGTGGGCGGACCGAGCGCTACGTGCCGACGGCTGTATGCGGAGTCATCCAGTCGATGGCCCTGTACGGCGCACCTGTGTGGGCGGAGTCCCTGACCATCTGATTCAGGGCTCTTCTGGGGCGACCACCGAGGGCCATGGTGATCAGGGCCATACGCGACAACCACACGGTGGCGACGGAGGCAGCGTGCCTGTTAACCAGGACTCCCCCGTGAGACCTGGGAGTGGAAATGCTCGCCGGAGTGTATCGGCGGGTGACGGGAGTGCGAGCAGAGGGTGGTGTGGTCTCGTTGAGGGAGCTCACCGTCTGGCGCGTCGACGCCCGCCGAGATGTCATTGTCTGTTGGGCAATCCGGCTGAAGGGGCCTCGGTTCAGCAGTTCGCGAATCGTGGATGCTTTTCGGCCGGTGCTGATGCAGTGGTTGGAAAGGCGGCCACGGGGTGCTTTCCTTCCGACTAGTGCAGGTGTTGACGGGGCATGAGTGCTTCGCCAAATACTTGCACAAGGTCGCTAGGAAGACGAGTACATCGTCCTGCCACCACTGCGATTGCGACGAGGACACGGCGCAACATACCCTCGAGGCCTGCGCCGCTTGGGCAGAGCAGAGTCGTGAACTCGTCGCAATCATCGGTGCCGACTTGATGATGCCGACTATCGCCAGGCCATCGATGGTAAGCAGCGTCAGGAACTGGGACGCAGTCGCAGCCTTCTGCGAGGCAGTGATCTCGCAGAAGAAGGCGGCGGACCACCTGCGCGAGGAGCACAGCCTCGATGAGGCGATCCGCCGCCGGCGACTGCGGCGGTGTAGGCGCCAATACCTGCGCCTCATGGCGCCCTAGCCGAGGCCGCGGGTGACGTGACTGGGGAATTAGTATGTCACCCGCCGAAAGGCCGACCGCGTGAGAAAAGACCGACGTCCTCCCCGAAGGGGGAACTCGGTTGATGGGAGGGTACCCCAATATTCTGTCGGGCCGACCACTTACGTCAAGTCACCCTGCTCCGGTGGTCATCCCAATGACGAAGGCGACTTGCACCGTGGGTGGGTTGCGGGTGTGCGTGCTTACGCTCGTGTGTCGCCCCGGACGGAGTGGTGCGAGGAGCACGCCGACCGCAAACCACCCCAAAAAAAAAAAATAATAATTAAGATGTACCCAAATTCGCCGTTTATGTGATGTATTACTTGATAATACTACACCACATGTTAATATATTTCTCCTAACAAAAGCGTTTTTACAATAGCGACAGTATTGCACCGGGGTTGCAATATATAAAGGCAGCATTTATCTCACAACGCCTCTGCACAAAGTTTAGCTCTACCGCCGCAACGAAGGTGTATCCTATATATCTGTTCGTGTGTGTGTTTAGTATATAAGTTACATATAAATACATGTATCCCCTATATAAGCCAACACTATTGAATAAACTAACAGTTATTATACAGCAGTCAGATCGTGTTATTGCATCCCAACGCCCAATCTTACAAATGTGTTACTTATTAGATATTTTACTCATTTGATTCAAATATAATCACTATACAGTACAGACGACTTTATTACCTGTAAAATCATGCAAACAAAACTGAAGCATTAACTTATCAACTGCCCTTAACATATTTTTGGTATGTATGTTTTCTATGTATGTTATATATGTATTTTTTGGTTTTGGCCCGTGTGGCGACGGATTAAGAATACGTTTGTCGTCACCCCTTACTTGCCTGAGAGAGTCATAAAAATCGGCTAAGGGTACACCAGGATAGTGGGCAGCAGCTCTCTCCTAGGAAACGTAAAACATCTCACTGCGATCACCAACCCGCCTGCCAAGGGTGGCGATTACAACAATATCCACAAAAATGGCATACACAGAAAAATCGACTGTGTTTATATTCTTAATGAGAAAAACAGAATCTCCAACATTCAATACCTGTGTAGTTCTGGAAGATGTACAATACATTCTGATGAAGTGTTCGAGAAATGAAGGATATAGAAGGCACTATTTCAATAGAATCAAAATTTTGATGTGAGACATCTATAGGTGCAGGTAAACCTGATCATTAGCGTGGCGTAAACAGGCCGCGGCAATGCAACACCATGCTGTATGACGGCGTATGTGAGTGAAAAACCTGATCGTTGTCGTGGCGTAGACGGGCCGGCGACGTAACACGACGCTATATGATGGAATATGTGAACTATACGTAGTCTATACGTATATAAGTGCAGTGGGTATATATGTGCAGTGGGTTTTGATGGCATACCTGTATCTGTTCTCAAGTCCGCTAGACACATTTTGGTCCCACCTATCGTACACATTTGTAATCTCTATCTCACTACAGGCTCTTTCCCAGATGCCTTTAAGAGGGCTCTGATCACTCCAATTTTCAAGGCTGGTGATAAAAGTAGTGTCACAAACTACAGGCCTATATCGGTGTTAACAGTAATGTCCAAATTATTAGAAAAAGTACTCAATAAAAGACTCATTACCTTCCTTGAACACAATAATGTGCTTTGAGCTAATCAGTATGGTTTTAGGAAGAGTAAATCCACTGAGGATGCTGTTCTTGAATTAACCAATCACATAGTTCAAAAAATTGATGCTAAAAAGAAGATTATAACCATATTTTTAGACCTGGCCAAGGCCTTTGACACCGTATCTATCCCCA
The DNA here is from genome assembly GCA_032191425.1 of Lymantria dispar. Classification (NCBI taxonomy): domain Eukaryota; kingdom Metazoa; phylum Arthropoda; class Insecta; order Lepidoptera; family Erebidae; genus Lymantria; species Lymantria dispar. Next base: position 2,465,758 of record JAVQHN010000033.1, read on the forward strand.
TCCTATTAAACACGATGGAAGAGCTTGGTATCAGAGGTATCACTCTAAAATTATTCCGAGACTATCTCACTAATCGGACACAAAGAGTCAGAATAGGTCCCTACATTAGTGATGCGGAAACTCTCAACTTGGGTGTCCCTCAGGGCAGTGTGCTTGGTCCTACGCTTTTTCTTATGTACATAAATAGTTTGTGCCAGCTTTCAATACCTGATTGCCAGATTATCCTATATGCAGATGATACTGCACTTATAGTAAGCGGAGAGACTTGGGACTCGGCACATAGTTCGGCTGAAAACGCTATTGCAATAGTTAACGAATGGCTAAGTTCTAAGTCGCTAAGTCTCAATATTAAAAAAACCCATTATGTTACTTTTTCTGCAAACCAAAATTCTCAACCCATAGTAAGTGATATTAGAATTCATACTTGTGCCTACCCCAACCAAACTGATCATACATGTCCATCTATCGAGAGGATACCATGCGTTAGATATCTGGGTGTTCAGATTGATTGTACATTAAGTTGGCAGAAACATATTGACATGCTGGTGTCTCTTGTTCGTAAGATAATTTTCCCGATGAAGAAACTAAGATATGTGGCGGATGTACCAATGTTAAAAACAATATATTTAGCATTGATATAATCAGTACTAACTTATTGTATTGTTGTGTGGGGAGGTACCTTTAAAACTTCATTGTTACGCTTGGAGAGGGCACAGAGAGCTGTCTTAAAAGTGATGCTCGGCAAACCTTTCCGATACCCCAGTAGATTACTATATAAAGACTTGAAGATCCTTACGGTGAGACAGCTTTGTGTTTTCCATATGATCTTGCGTAGACACATATCAGTGCGTTACTTGCCTGGGTTTCTGATAAATAAACGTCGCAAAGACCGAGTATGTCCATTCGTACGAGTGAGAACAGCCCTTGCCAGTCGACACTATTATAGCCTTAGTAGTCATCTTTATAATACTGTCAATAGAGTATGTAATTTGTACCCCCTACCTAAATTAAGATGCAAAAATATCCTTGCAGACTATCTTCGCACCAAATCTTACGAGGAGATTGAAAGCATGTCGTGGTTGTTAAATAATGGTACTAACTTTAATGGTTCTATCATATTTTGTTATATGTCAGTATTTAATACGCACACACACATACATATACACTCTCTGTCATGCACGCGCTCTGACACACACCTGTACGTACACACACACACACACACAAACGCACACAAACACACATATGTATACCTACACTTGCATACACGCAGAAATAAACAATAGCACACCGACACACCTATAGTTATTATTTAATTGCTTAGGGAGGAAGGCGACGGTGGCTGTCGCACAGTTTATACTAGTTCAGACACCGTCGTTTACTCCATCTTAATATGTACTCAATTTGTTATTATGTAACTTAATTAAGATGGAATTATTGTATGCATTTGCTTTAGAACTAAATAAATAAATTATTATTATTATTAAATATTTTATTATTATAACTCTAAAAAACCTATTAGTTGCATTTATTTTAATGTTATAATATGCTAAAATTACGTAGTACATAATACAAGTATTGTTGAACTGCATTGCACCCAGTGGTGTCTTAGTATAAAAAGAATCCCCAAAACCAAGCCCTATTTATTTGTGAACTAGTAACCTGCCCTCACTTTGCTTCGGTTTTAGTCATTTTACTCGCGTAGTTCCCGTTCCCGTGGGAATACCGGGATAAAATATAGCCTAGTTTACGCCCTGATATTATAGCTTTCCATTGGTGAAAGAATTTTTGAAATCGGTCCAGCCGTTTTGAAGATTACCCGGAACAAACAGACAGATACACAAACAAAATTTTTTTAATCGCTATTTTAGGCATAGGTAACGTGCAAATAACCATGTGAGCATAAAAAAAGCCTATTATTTTGACATTACAAACACACTCCAATTTTATTTATTGGTATAGAAGATGAAAAAACAGAATCTCCAACATTCAATACCTGTGTGGTTCTGGAAGATGTACAACACATTCTGATGAAATGTTCGAGAAATGAAGAATACAGAAGGCACTATTTCAATAGAATCAAAATTTTGATGTGAGACATCTATAGGCGGAGGTAAACCTGATCGTTGTCGTGGCGTAGACAAGCCGGTGACGTAACACTACGCAACTCTAAAAAACCTATTAGTTGCATTTATTTTAATTTTATAATACAAGGGCGTACCTTTGCAGCTGCCCATGGATAATGTTGATGTCCCTACTATGTATCTTATCTAGTACTTTTATCGATAAAAATTAAGAAAACGAATTTTTTGCCATTTGTTTGCAATAAAATATTTTTACAACTAAAAATTACGCGGCGCGTTCGCTACATACCCATAACAGTAACAGTCAAATCGTTTTGCTGAAGATCCTCGAAGGTTACTTTTAAAATGGCCATTGTATAAGTGCCTAGTTAAAGAATTTATATTAAAACATATCTGTTTTCATTTAAGTTTTTTTTTTATTCTTTACTAGTTTTTGCCCGCGACTTTGTCTATGTCTTTGTCTTTGGCTAGCCCGAGTGCTTGCGCTTTACTATCTTTACGTGATAGAATCATACTTTCGACAATCGTCCATCTAATATCGCGTACCAGTCCATCCAAAGCCGGAGAGCGGGAAGTAGGCAGCAACCTGGCCAAAGGCCATGAGTAGTATCACTTACCATGAGGTGTGCTGTTTGCTCATATGCCAACAACAGCAAATAAAAAACCAACCTAGTCAAAGACACGGATGGCTGAAACGGGGATTAGTCCTCCACCCGTAGAGACTGAACGCGCGAGGTGGATACTACGACAATATAGTTTGCTGCCTGGGATCAAAAAGGGGTGTTCGAGTGATCCTGCACGACTTTTTTGTCTATTCATTCTACAAACTATGAATTTTGCGCTACACCCTTCTCTAAGGAACTTCACAAACATATAAGTGATAGACACAAATTACACCCAGTCTCAGAGCAACAATTTGTCGATCACACAAAAGATTGTCCGGCGTTGGAATTCAACCCGTGACACTGGCATGGTAGGTTGGTATCTTAACCATTATGTTATCAGTGCAGTTAATTAATCATTGGCGTTGTATGAATTTATTACTTGTGTATTAAAGTAAAAAATATCAAAGCAGAATTCATTCCCTTTTTTTTTTTGGGTGAGTTGCAATCGGCGCGCTCCTCGCACCACTCCGTCCGGGGTGACAGAGGGGCGTAAGCACGCTCACCCACAACCCACCCACGATGCACGTCGCCTTCGTCGTTGGGCCGACCGCCGTAGCAGGGTAACTTGACGTCAGTGGTCGGCCCGACGAAATACCTCTGATTTGGGGTACCCTCCCATTGACCGACGTCCCCCCCTTGGACAGGACGTCGGTCTTTCCTCACGCGGTCGGCCTCTTGGCGGGGGACGGACTAATCCCCGGTCACGTCACCCGCGGCCTTGGCTAGGGCAGCATAAGGCGCAGGTATTCGCGCCTACGCCGCCCCAGTCGCCGGCGGCGGATCGTCTTATCGAGGCTGCGCTCCTCGCGCAGGCCATCCGCCGCCTCCTTCCACGAGACTACTGCCTCACAGAAGGCTGCGATCACGTCCCAGTTCCTGACGCCACTGACCATCGCCCTGGCGATAATCAGCAGCGTCAGGTCGGCATCCATGATTGCGACGACTTCATGGCGCTGCTCTGTCCAAGCGTCACAGACCTCGAGCGTATGCTGCGCCGTGTCCTCGTCGCAACCGCAGTGGTGGCAGGACGGTGTACTCTCCCTCCTAACGACCTTGTGCAGGTATTAAGCAAAGCATCTATGCCCCGTCAACACCTGCACCAGTCGGAAGAAGAGCACCCCGTGCCATCGTTCCAATCACTGCATCAGCGCCGGCCGGATGGCCTCTACGATTCGCACCTCGAGCCGAGGCCTCGCCAGCCGGACTGCCCAACGGGCAATGACGTCTCGGTGGGCATCGACGCGAAAGGCGTGAGCTCCCTCAAAGAAACCACACCGCCCTCCGCTCGCACCCCCGACACCCGCCGATACAAACCAGTGAGCATTTCTGCCTCCAGGTCCCACCGGATGATCCCCGCGGGCAGCTGTCGCCACGTAGCGCTCGGTCCGCCCATATTCGGCATAAGCCACGATAGGGCGGACGCCGCGACGACGAGCCGTGGAGTGAGCCTGCGAAAATGCTCCCGGTGGCCCAAATACCTCATTTGGGCCCGGATGCTGATATCAACCGAATGGACGGTGATCGAGACACCGATGGGAGGGCTCATGCGGCGCCCATGGAACAAGAGGGCCTCCGTCTTGTCCAGGGCGACCCTCAACCCCAACGCCTAGCGTCCTACCGCGGGCTGTGACAAGCATGTCGTTGGCGTAACAAATCACGCCCAGCCCGGGCGGGAGGCTCCCCCTCAACACCCAGTCGTAGCCGTTGTTTCACATGGCGGATCCGAGGACCAACACCTGTGGGACACCGCACGTCATGGGCGTTCGCACAACGTCCCCTGCTCGGTTGGTGCAGAGGACACTACGCCCCTCAAATTGTCTTCCACTAGCCGCTTCAGGTAAGCTGGTACCCCGTGATACCGGAGCGCCTCCCTGATGCAGCTGAATGGCAGACTATTGAATTGGCGATGTCCAGGGACACCACCAACAACATTCCCCCGCCAGTGACGACCTCAGTTGCCACGGTCTTCAGGCGCAACTGAGTCGCGATCGTCGAATGACCCCTCCTAAACCCAAACTAGGCGTCCGACAAATCGGGCCCCGTGCCGACGAGGTGCCGCTCGATGCGGGCAGCTAGCACCCTCTCCATTAGCTTGTCCGCATCGTCGAGTAGCACTATGGGCCTGGGCCTGGGCCACTGAAGGCCGAGGCCGACTGTGGAGCACCAGCCTCCCCTCCTTCCAGCACTCAGGGAACCGCCCGGACGCCAAACAAGCGTCAAACAGCCCCTGAGACGGGGACCCAGGTGGTTGAGGACCAGGGCCAGCACACCGTTGGGAACACCGTCGGGCCCGGGGGCGGTGGATTTGCCGCGCATGCGCGCCACCGCCACCTCCATCTCGGGTTCCGTGATGGGCGGAACACTGTCATCGTCGCTCTCTCGGTCAGTGTCTGGCGAAGCCATGACCGGGACCGTGTGTTCCGCCCGCCGTGGGAACAGGTCCTCGACGACCCGGGTGAGAAGACCGGGCTGGAGAGTCTCGGTGAGAGGGGAGGCCGGCGCGGAGCGTACTTAGCGCCGCACTATAGGGGCCCCTGGCCACGATCGAGACAGTCCAGCATCTCCTGCCGACTGACGTCCTTGGCGGAACCGACGGCCAGCCTGAAGGCCGACCGCGCATTGCGGTAGCCCTCATAGAGCTGACCCTCCCGTTCCATGTCGCGATCTGTGCTCAGGTCTGTGCTGCTTGGGCGGAACAGCGTCATAAAATCGTCGCAATCATCGATGCCGACCTGACGCTGTCGACCATTGCTAGGGCGATGCTCGACAGCGTTAGGAACTGGGACGCGGTCGCAGCCTTCTGCGAGATCACTGCCTCGCAGAAGGAGGCGCCGGGTCGCGCGCACGCGGAGCACGGCCTCGACGAAGCGATCCGCCGCGCCGGCGACTGGGGCGGCGCAGGCGCGACTACCTGCGCGCCATGCTGCCCTAGCCGAGGCCGCGGGTGACGTGACCGGGGAGTTAGTCCGTCACCCGCCGAGAGGCCGATCACGTGAGGAAAGACCAACGTCCTCCCCGAGGGGGGGACGTCAGTCGATGGGAGGATACCCCAAATAGGGAGTATTCCGTCGGGCCGACCACTGTTGACAAGACTTGTCATCAGTGGTCGGCCCGACGGAATACCCTTTCGGGTAACCTCTCACCTCTCGACGTACTGGGACGTCGGTCAACGTCGCGCGGTCAGCCTCTCTGCGGGTGACGGACAATTCCCCGGTCCGATCACCCGCGGCCTCGGCTAGGGCGGCATTAGGCGCAGATACTCGCGCCTGCGCCGCCCGAGTCGCCGGCGGCGGAACGTGTCGCCGAATAGGAGCTCTACTCGCACACGATTTGCCGCCTCCTTCCGTGAGATTACGGCCTCACAGAAGGCGGCGACCGCGTCCCAGTTCTTGACGCTGACGAGCATCTCCCTGGCGATGGTCGGCAGCGCCAGGTTGGCACCGATAATTGCGACGAGTTCACGGCGATCCCCCTCCCATGCAGCACACTCCTCGAGCGTGTGCTGCGCCGTGTCCTCGTCGCAACTGCAGTGGTGGCAGGACGGTGTGCTCTCCCTCTTGACAATCTTGTGCAGGTACTGTTGGCAACTCCAACAAATATATATTATATTTTTTATAACTGTCAACTCTCGCGCTCTCTTCTGTCTGACATTGAACCGTACGTACGCTAATGTACTTTTTCCTGTGCAAATTAAATAAATACAAGTTGTGGCAGTGCAAACATTGGCGTTATTATTTTACATCATCAACGACCTAGCCTACAGTCCACTGGGATAAATAGTACATCTTTACATGGTCCTCTCACCGAAACAAGAAGATTTTGCATAAGCAGAGGCAACAAGACGCCGCCAAACCGCTACCGCAATACAGTTTTTTACGAGCACCGAAGCATCTTCGAAGCAGGGAAGGCTAGTTCATACTTCACTGAAAGATCGCTACTTGGAAATAGTACGAGTTCATCAAACTACGTTTCATCAAAAATTGAATTTTGAAAATTTGCATTCTCATCAAGACCGCCATTTTGACGAAGAAATAATTCGCATTCATATAATACAACGCAATTCATTTAAAATCAAGAACGAAGAAAGGAAATCATATCTGGGAGCCAATAAGAAGCCGTAAAGCCGACAACGCGCATCGCGTCATCGTCAACGGACCAATCAGGATCGTCGCCCGCTTCCCGCCTATTCGTCAACGCGTCGCATCCGCAACTACGTTGGAATAACGCATTGCATCATCTCGCGACCGCCATTCCGCCATCTTGTTCAATCAAAACGTTGAATTTAGCGTGTTTTCATCTTCACAGAGTGCGATTTATAACAATATTTATACGAAAATCCTCCTGAGAATATTGTTTAACTTAGTCGCGGTGCAGTCTACACCACGCTGTAGTAATTCTGCTTATCGTAAACGATATAGTGTTAATTTAGTACATACATCACGATGTCTGAGGATGATAAAGGTACCGAAAACATTTCTTTATTAAAAAATAAAAAAAGAGGTGTCCATAGCTGCTTGACGAGAATTCATAATGAGGTTGAAACCTTGTCACCAGCCACCACTTCCAAGGTATATCTGGAAGTCAAAGAGGAACGTCTACGATCACTTTTTTTGACATATGAAAATTTATTGTTTCAATTAATGGCTTTAGACCCCTCTGCAGAGGATGATGGCAAGGTTGAAGAAAAATATACATCAGCTCTCATTAAAATCAAGCAGTTATTAACGAAACTTGATACTCAGAATAGTTCCAGTGATACTTTAAAACCTAAGGCATCAGTGCCGACTAAATTACCAAAAATAAATGTGCCACACTTCACTGGCAAGTATTCGGAGTACAAAACTTTCATAGGCTTATTTAATTCTCTTATTAATAATAATGTTAACTTAGAAAAATTCAAAAATTGTATTATCTTAGGAGTTTTCTACAAGGTGAAGCATTAGATTTAATCAAAAACTTACCCTTGTTAGATTGTAGTTATGATGAGAGTTTGCAAGTATTAGAAAAACGGTATAACAATGAGTTTTTAATAAAAAATGAACATATAAATATATTGTTGGACATTACGTCCATAAGTAGATCAACAGCTCCAATCCTTAGACAGTTTGTCACTAACATTAAGCAACAATTAGCCTCATTGCGCAACCTTGATGTTGTTGTGGATGACTGCCCAATAATATTAACAATATTACTGCGGAAACTTGACATTTTGTGTAGCAGAGAATTTCATATTATGTCTAGCCATGATAAAAAGGAGGCTACTTTATCAAGTTTGATCACCTTTCTAGACGAGCGAGCAATTGCACTTGAAAATGCAACAGGAGGAGCAATGATTACCCCGCAGGCATCAAAGGTAATTAATAGATACACCGGCAAGGAACCCCCAGCTACTATGAATGCTGTTGAGGATCCTGCTGCAAGCCCTGCCAAGAATTCTGCCTGTCGATTGTGTGAGTTATCTACACATAAGCTTTTTAATTGTGTCAAATTTAAATTAACGCATGCCTCTGAGCGACTTCAATTCGTTACAGAGCAAAAATTATGCAAGATATGTCTTAATAAACATGTCAAATTATGCAGGTATCATTTTAAATGTGCTTCATGCCAACAGAAACATAACTCTCTTATACATGTTGATGAAATACAGAATCCAGTTTCATTCTTGTTGCAAACAATATGTGCCCAAGTATTATTGCCAACGGCACAAGTTAGGCTTATCACTCACAATGGCAGAGAAGTATATGTCAAAGCGCTGCTGGACAGTGGTTCTCAAATGTCATTTGTAACAAAGCAATTAGTCAATTTATTAGGTTTAACTACAAAATCAATAAATTCAAAAGTTTTAGGCATCGGGAACAATGTTTGTAATTTAAATGAGTGTGTCTCACTTCAACTACATTCCCTAGTCAAATACTACAATGTCACTGTATCATGTTTCATTATGGACAAAATCACCACTAGATTGCCACAACAAAAGGTGGACACGTCAAAGATTGTGTTGCCCCCTAATATCAGCCTTGCTGATAAAGAGTTTTACAAGCCAAGTGATATACACTTATTAATCGGTGCCGATGTATTTTTTCAGCTCCTGACTGATGAGCCATCAAAATCAATGAAGCCTGCATTGCCGCTATCTAAATCGCACAATGCTTCTGCTTCTCCTACAATCACGCTTTTAAGTACACACTTTGGGCATGTAATAGCAGGTAACCTGCCTTATATTTCTGCAACTAATCCAGTCACCTTATATTGCAATCGCTGCGACACAGAACTTCATAATGATATGGCTAATCTTTGGAAAATGGAAAGTGTCCCTGAATTATTTCCAGAGAAGACAACTGAACATGATACTTGTGAACAAATATTTAAAAATTCAGTTCAGTTAAATAATTACCATTTTACAGTAGATTTGCCTTTAAAACTACCTCTTTGCTCTGTTAATGAAGCGTTAGGTAATTCATTTGATATTGCTTTGAAAAGATTTCATAACTTAGAAATTAGATTACAAAAGGATCCATTGTTATTAAAGCTTTATAGTAATTTCATATATGAATATATAAAAATGGGTCATGGCTCTAAGGTAGACATTAATCAGTATGATTTTAGACATGATGCAATTTATTTCTTGCCACACCATCCTGTAGTCAGGATGGACAAAAAAACCACAAAATGCAGAGTAGTTTTCGATGGTTCTATGAAAACAAATAAAAAGATATCATTGAATGACTTGTTATTGAATGGGCCCGTGGTACAGAACGAATTATTTGACATTCTAATTTTAGCTAGAATGGATAAATACCTTTTTGTAACAGACATAAAACATATGTTTCGAGCCATCAGTTTAGATAAAAAATATTGTTCATTACAAAATATACTCTGGAGAGATTCTCCCGATCAAGACATAGAGTGTATTCAATTAAGCACCGTTACTTATGGTCTTAAATCTAGTTCATACTTAGCCACTCGATGTTTAGTGGAGTTGGCTGAGCGACATGGTAAACAATATCAATTGGCAGCCTTTGTTTTAAAACACCAGACATATGTCGACGATTTATTAGGTACAGCAGCTTCTCTTGAATCTTTAATTGAGTTAAAAGAGCAACTTAGTAAACTCTTAAGCCTAGGAGGTTTTCAGCTGCACAAATGGTGTTCAAATAGCGCTGAAATACTACAAAGTATTCCTACAGAAAGACAATATTTTGATATAACTGAATTACAAAAAAATTATTGGCCCTTGAAAACGTTGGGTATCAATTACAATGTTAAGGCAGATACTTTAAACCTTGCTTCTCCCACTCCTCAAGGCAAAGTTCCTCAAACTAAGCGCGAAATCCTAAGCTTTGTAAGTAAATTTTTTGACCCATTAGGTCTGGCTGGGCCTATTATTGTTTGTGCTAAAGTTATAATGCAAAAACTGTGGCTAACACGCATGGGTTGGGACTGTATGCTTAATTAGTCTCTAAGGGAAGCTTGGCTTGAGTTTTACAATAGCTTAATTAATATGAATCCAATTAGCATTGACCGTTGGATCAGCATGAGCAATGCAGTGTCTATGCAATTAATAGGGTTTGCAGATGCATCGCTTTCCACTGGCTATGGAAGTTGCATTTATCTTAGAGTTACAGACACAGCTGGTAGGGTGAATGTTTCCCTGGTTTGCTCAAAATCTAGAATAAACCCTCTAAACCAAAGTCTCACTGTACCTAGATTAGAATTAAATGCCGCATTGCTGCTATCAAGGCTAATTGCTAGGATTCACAAAACATTATTGCATAAGCTTCATATAGATAATGTTATATTATATTCAGATTCACAAATTGTCTTGGCATGGATTGCAACAGATATAATAAAGCTAAACACATATGTTGCTAACAGAGTAAAACAAATTACTCAAAATACAATGGGTTTCACATGGTCTTATATTAGCTCACATCAAAATCCTGCTGACTGCTTGAGTAGAGGAGTGCTTCCACACAGCCTAGAGCAAAATAGTCTCTGGTGGCGAGGTCCTGACTTCCTTCTTGACAGTAAGTACAATGTTCCTTTCATTACACCTCTGGACAACATAGAGCTTCCAGAGATCAGGGACAAAGTGGCTCATGCAACGGTTTGTACCTCTATCAGGCAAGATATTTTAAATCTAGATTTTTTACAAAAATTTTCTGAGCTACACAAAATGCAAAGAGTTCTTTCATACATACTTAGATTCTGTAATAATAGTCGCACAAAATCAAATAAAATTAAAGAAAATTTTATTACTTGTGAAGAGCTTAAGGATTCATTGTTATTAATTATTAAGCATGAACAGCAAATATTTATGAGTGATGTTATTCATTCTTTAAAATGTAAACAAAAAATTTGTGATTATAGTTATAATTCCTTATGTCCATTCTTGGATGATAAGGGCCTTGTGAGAGTAGGTGGGCGACTGCAAAATGCGAATATTTCGTATTCACAAAAGCACCCTATTATTCTTCCTAAAGGGTCTCCTATTATACAATTAATTATAAAATCTGAACATGTGAAGAATCTTCACGCTGGCCCTAGAATAGTTTTATCTGTTATCAATCAAAGATTCTGGATAATTAATGCTATGAGAGAAATAAAAAAAGTTATTCACAGATGCACAATATGTTGGCGACTTAAAAAACATGCATCTGAACAATTAATGGGCAATTTGCCTAAAGATAGAGTAAGTATAATTATGTCGTCCTTTTCAAAAGATAGGTATAGACTTTGCTGGCCCAATTCCTGTGAAGCAATCTACTTTGCGTAGGTCAATCGTAGGGAAGGCCTATATATTGGTTATTGTTTGTTTTGTTACTAAGGCCTTACATTTAGAATTATGCTCAGACTTGAAAACCAGTACATTTCTGGCTTCTCTTAGGCGCTTCATTTCGCGTAGGGGAAGGCCAACTGAAATATATTGTGATAATGCATCCACCTTTAAGTCTGCCAATTCAGAATTACACAATTTATATAAACTGCAGAAATCCAGTGAGCATCGAACACAAGTGAAATCATTTAGTGCTGAAAATGGCATTACTTTTCATTTTATTCCTTGTTATTCCCCTGTGTTCGCTGGTCTGTGGGAGTCAGCAGTCAAAAGTACCAAATTCTTGTTAAAAAGGACTGTCCAAAGAGCAGTAATCACCTATGAACAATTGTCAACTGTATTATGTGAAATAGAGGCAGTACTGAATAGTAGACCACTTATACCAATGTCAAGTGATGTTAATGATTTTTCTTATCTATCTCCAGGTCATTTCATTATTGGTACTACTTTAAATTCATATCCAGATAAAGATGTATCTCAAATTCCTTGTAATAGATTAAAATTCTGGGAAATTTGTAATAATATTAAACAATCATTTTGGAAAACATGGAGTAATCAATACTTAAATACTTTGCAATGTAGACCTAAATGGAGAAATGCATTACCTAATTTAAAAATTGGTTCATTAGTGATTCTTAAAGAAGATAACACTCCACCCATGTACTGGCCTATGGCAAGGATAGTGAACGTCTTTCCTGGCTCTGATAATTTGGTCAGAGCAGTGGAAGTAAAAACTGCTAATGGTAGAGTGCACAGACGTTCTGTAACTAAAGTCTGCTTGCTACCAATAGATAGCAGTTAACCTTAATTTTTGTCATTATTGTTATCGCAAAGAAAGAATGATACTTATTAGTTCATTGTTATTTTCTATTATGACTGATTGTGTTCTAATACGATAAGTTTTAGCTTAAATGCCTTTCTAATGTAATTTCAAATATATGTATGTTACAATTGTAATTTTGAAAATAGAATTTTATCTTTGTATTATTGTATTGCATTACATGACGTTCAGGTCATTGTCCATAGATGGCGCTGATCAACAATTAGTTCATAATTCAAATTATTTAAAAATGTACTAGCATAAATTTAATTATGTTTCTTCTCCGAGTGGGAGCATGTTGGCAACTCCAACAAATATATATTATATTTTTTATAACTGTCAACTTTCGCACTCTCTTCTGTCTGACATTGAACCGTACGTACGCTAATGTACTTTTTCCTGTGCAAATTAAATAAATACAAGTTGTGGCAGTGCAAACATTGGCGTTATTATTTTACATCATCAACGACCTAGCCTACAGTCCACTGGGATAAATAGTACATCTTTACAGGTACTTCCCGAAGCAACCGTGCCCCGTCAGCACCTGCACCAGTCGGAAGGAAAGCACCCCGTGCGTCCGCTCCAACCACTCCATCAGCACCGGCCGGAGGGCCTCGACTGTCCTGACACCGTACCGAGGACTCTCCAGCCGGACTGCCCAACGGGCAATGACTTCTCGGCGGGCGTTGACCCGCCAGGCGGTGATCTCTTTGATGGAGACCATGCCGCCGCGGGCAAGCGTCTCCGACACCCGCCGATAAATGTCGGCGAGCATCTCCGCCTCCAGGTCCCACGGGGGGATTCCGGCCAGGAGGCACGCTGCCTCCGTCGCCACCGTGCGGTAACCCCGTATGGCACTGATCGCCATGACCCTCTGTGGTCGCCACAGGAGGGCCCTAAGACGGACGGTCAGGGACCCCACCCACACCGGTGCGCCGTACAGGGCCATCGACCGGATCACCCCCACGTACAGCTGTCGGCACGTAGCACTGGATCCGCCCACATTCGGCATCAGCCGCGAAAGGGCGGACGCCGCGCCGACAAGCCGGGGAACAAGTCGATGGAGATGCTCCCGGAACCAAAAATGCCCGTCGAGCACCAGGCCCAAGTACTTCATGTGGGCCTGGATGCTGATGGTGACCGACTTCACGGTGATCGAAGCGCCGGCGGGAGGCCCGGCGGTACGGAGGCCATGGAACAAAAGGGCCTCCGTCTTTTCCAGGGCTACCCTCAACCCCAGCGCTTCGATCCGCCTGACAATCTCCTCGGTGCCGAGAGTTGCCAGGCGTACCGCCTCCTCTAGCGTCCCACCCCGGGCTGTGACGAGTGTATCGTCGGCGTAGCAAATTATGCCCAGCCCGAGTGGGAGGCTTCCTCTCAACGCCCAGTCGTAGCCGATGTTCCACAGGGTCGGACCCAGAACCGACCCCTGCGGGACACCGCACGTCATGGGCGTTCGCACAACGTCCCCTACTCGGTCAACGTAGAGGACGCTGCGCCCCTCTAAGTAGTCTGCCACCAGCCGCCTGAGGTACACGGGCACCCCGTGATACCTCAGCCCCTCCCTGATGCAGCTGAATGGCAGACTGTTGAAGGCGTTGGCGATGTCCAGGGACACCGCCAACAGGACTCCTCCGCCGGTGACGGCCTCCGCTACCACGGCCTTCAGGCGCAGTAAGGTCGCGATCGTCGAACGCCCTCTCCGAAAACCAAACTGGGCGTCCGACAGATCGGGCCCGACCCCGACGAGGTGCCGCTCGATGCGGGCAGCCAACACCCTCTTGCCCGCAACTTGCCCGCATCATCGAGCAGCACGATAGGCCTGTAAGCCGAGGCCGACTCGGGAGACTGTCCCGGCTTCGGCAGGAGAACCAGCCTCCCCTCTTTCCAGCACCCAGGGAACTGCCCGGACGTCAAACAAGCGTCGAACAGTTCCCTGAGGCGTGGTCCCAGGTGTTCGAGGACCAGGGCCAGCACACGGTTCGGAATACCGTCGGGCCCGGGGACGGTGGATTTGACTCGCATACGCGCCATCGCCACCCCCATTTCCGGCTCTGTGATGGGAGGAACACTTTCATCGTCGGCCTCCCGGACGCTGTCCGGCGAAGCCATGACTGGGGGCGTGTGTTCCGCCCGCCGTGGAAAGAGGTCCTCGACAACTCTGGTGAGGAGGCTGGGCTGGAGAGTCTCGGTGAGGCGGGGGCCCCGCCCGCGGAGCTTATTCAGCGCCGCGAGGTAGGGGCAACCCCAGGGGTCACGCTCGAGACTGTCCAGCATCTCCCGCTGACTAACGTCCTTTGCGGTACGGACGGCCAGTCTGAAGGCAGACCGCGCACTGCGGTAAGCCTCGTACAGCTGGCCCTCCCACTCAGCGTCGCGGTGGCGCGCTCGGCTGCGGGTGTAGGCCCTCCGAGCATGTATGCACGCGGCCCGAAGGTCCGCCAATTCTCGGGACCACCAGGGGACCGCACTCTTCGGGGGCAGACGCCGCACACGGGGCATGGCCGCATCGCAGATCTGCGTTAACGCACAGCGGATGCGGCCAGCCTCGGCATCCACCCCGTCCGCCTGGGGCGGTGAGGACAGCCACGACTGAACGATGGCTGCCTCCGCCAACAGGTCCCGATCCAATCGACCCACAGCCCACCGCGGAAACGCGGGAGCTCCGTCCGCCGTGTGACCCCTGCTGGGCTGCAAGAGGGTCCGAGAGACCTCTATCCGGATGTGATTTGCCCCCCCCTGGCCCAGAACCTGGGTACGCCCATGTTATAATATGATAAAATTACGTGGTACATAATACAAGTATTGTTGAATTGCATTGCGCCCAGTGGAGTCTTAGTATAAAAGAGAATCCCCTAAACCAAGCCCCATTTATTTGTGTATGAGCGCAAACCAAATACTATCCTAAATTCACATCTTATTTTTGTACTTCTTTAGAATTAATATAAGCGTAATTTATACCCTAGCATTAAAAATAATAATTAATAGTCATATAAATGTACTTAGTCTTATGATTTGAATAGATCTGAGTGACAACGTAGGCGTTGCCAGAACGAGCCAAAAATACTTTATCAAAATATATGGATAAATTTTTATGGATTGTAAAGGTGAAGTATTATCAGAAATCATTACGCGAAATCAGTTGAAAACTAACACATTTTAATTAAGAAATGTGTGGTTGATCGAGCTTTGCTCGGTATATTTTTTTGTAAATTGTATTTTTGACAAACATATTTAGATATATATTCATCGTCATCATCATCATTTCAGCCTATCACCGTCCACTGCTGGACGTAGAGTGTGGTCCTGAGCCGCCTGCATCCAACGACGCCCAAAAACTTTCACCAGGTCGCTGGTCCACCTATATTTTTGCATCTTACACTGTATCATTCAACACGTGGTTGCCACTCGAGAGCCTTTCTTCCCCAGCAGTTGTCGATTTGTCGAGCGATATGGCCTGCCCATTGCCACTTCAGTGTGCTGCATAGCCCATTCCATAGCACGCTGAGTGACTTCGAGCCTTGTTATGAGGCCTTGTTATCATCACTGGTAACACATACTGGTCGTAGACCTGTCTTTTCTGACACTGAGGTACACAAGAGGATCTTCTCGTCCAACAACGAGAAGATCCTCTTAAGTTGCCCGAACGGTAGATATATATTAATAAAAAACGATTAAATAATGAAAATATCAAAAATTAACAGTACAATAATAAAAATAGAATAATAATAACACTGAGATCTGATCTCAGGCTATTTGAATGCGACTGGACAACTTCCCAATTGAGCTATTGTCACTCTTGATGGCAACGGCTAAATTTGCATTTCTATTCTAATGAAATTTTATTGATTAGCTAAGAACACCGACAAGATGACCTTTTCTACAAATAAAACCTAGCTAGATCGTTCACAAAATCGTCACAAAATTTTATGAAAATCATTGGTGCCCTTTCCGAGAATCTGAAGATATAGAATTATATATATATATATATATAGAAATATAGAAAAATTACTCATATAAGATGTATCTCAACCTTATGTTTTAGGTTTTACAAATTACAAACCAATCTTTCGTTGTACATATTTTATTGAAAATAGCATTGGCGGCAATAATTGCAACACAAAACATGTTTATTAAACAGCAACTTTCATCAGGTCGTCGGTCCACCCAAAACATGCTCTACTGTGTTGCCTCCACAGCCAGTGCCTAACAGTGTTACGTATATAGGCTGAGATGATGATGAATATAATTTAAGCCTTCATTAAAATACATATTTATTTTGTTAATTAATACAATCTTTAGAAAAATAATGAACGTTTATTATCACTAACACGTTTATTAGTCACTTACAAATAACGTACTGTTTTTTAAAAACTCTTAAGTGAGGTAAACTGAGATCTAATCAAGTTAATTATAACATGAATCTAACCTAAAACCTAAATCAAGATGCAAATAGTTTTGAACTTACATACTAAGAAATAGCACAGATTGATCATATAAAGTTATAACAATAAGTAATGTAACCTTGATACAACACATAATTCAGTCAACATTATCAATAACATCTCATCATCTGAATAATAAAAATCTAGAAAATAATAAACGTAACTACTAACATGTTAAGACTTACATATTATAATAATTAATTTATGCTATTGGCAGTAATCCCACTTTATGAGATGGGTATTTTGTCATAGATGAATAAAGAGATCGAATGCAATATGTTGGTACTAAAAACAATGTACCTTTTAAACATAAACCAACCAATAATTAAACTAAAGTCATAACAAAACATAAAAATAATATCATAGGCAGAATTGTCATTACTATCAGGAGCACTCTTTCGGACAATATTATTGCAATTCAAGCGAGTAAGAAAGCAACTTTAACAGACTTTAACTTCACACTTCTTGGTATCCTGGAGTATCGTTGTCAAATTTGAGATGTACCACTGATCTTAGTCGTAATTTAAATCCAGGTTCGTTTAAATAGTAGGGAGTATTACATTCTGAATTGTTCCCTATTCAGTATTGAGAAAAACCGTTTTTAAAACCTAATATATTTAATTATATTAATATTCATGATCAATAACTTAAAATAAAAAACATAATGTGAATCTTAATGTAATTTAATTTATACCATGAGACACATAACACGAAACACGTGATGTGTTTCGTGTTATGTGTCTCACCACGGGCGTAGCCAGAGGGGGGGTTTTTGGGGTTCAAACCCAAAAAATGTTCAAAATATTATATTAATATTGTACTGAAATAACAAGAAGCGAGAAGTATAAATAATTATACATTCATATTTTAAATTTACCGCGCTGCCACCTGTCAGTGGCAGTGCCGCCAATCATCAAATAACTCCGATTTTAATCTATGGCACAGGAATTACCCAGCTGATTGTTATTGTGTGTGACTGCACTTATTATTGCCGAGTGAGTTCGTAACGTAAAGAAAGGTGTTTTGTCATCAATTATTTTAAGTGATAATTGCGTTACCATTGTGAGATTACAAACTACAAGTAAGTAAATAACTAAATAGTAATAATAGGTATTTTATTTTATTCTAACCATGTACCTATTCTACGTAAGAGAATATAAACTTGAAGGATACGTTTTAAAATTTAGTGATATTAGTGATATTCTTTCCGTGTGGTGACGGAGTAAGAATACAATTCACCACCCCCTATCTTACCCGTGGGTGATCGTACGAGACGACTAAGGGATATAAAACGCATATATCATCTATGCGAGAGAAGGAAAACTCGAAATAAAACCCTATACCAACAAGTTTGACCAGCGTGGTATAGTAGGTCAAGTACCCTTCCATTATGGAGGAGGCCCGAGCCCAACAGTGGGACATATATGGGCTGAGATGATGATGATGATGATGAGTGATATTCACTTAACTTCACTATACAGCTAGGGCTTAATCTAGCCTGCTGCAATCTGGCCGGTATACCTCTCCAATTACTAACTTCACTAGATATCATAACTTTAAAACGACAAGTACGCTAGTTATTCATTGTGTCTTTGTTTTAACATTAAGAAAATAATATTTGCTATACAATACACAAAAACAATGAATACTTGCTATATAAGAATAATTAGAAATAAGCTTACAAAAATCTGTAACTTCGGTAATTAATTCGCCAATTTGTTGTTTTTGTTTTTTTTTGTGGGTGAGCTGCGGTCGGCGCGCCTCCGCACCACTCCGTTCAGGGCGACAGAGGGGCGTAAGCACGCAACTCCCGTAATCCACCCAAAAACCAAGTCGCCTTCGTCGTTGGGCCGACCACCGGAGCAGGGTTACTTGATATCAGTGGTCGGCCCGATGGAATACCCCCTGTTTTTTTTTGGGGTACCCTCCCATCGACCGACGTCCCCCCTCGGGGAGGACGTCGGTCTTTCCTCACGCGGTCGGCCTCTCGGCGGGTGACGGACTAATCCCCGGTCACGTCACCCGCGGCCTCGGCTAGGGCAGCATGAGGCGCAGGTAGTTGCGCCTACGCCGCCCCAGTCGCCGGCGTTGGATCTCCTCATCGAGGCTGCGCTCCTCACGCAGGCGATCCGCCGCCTCCTTCCGCGAGATCACTGTCTCGCAGAAGGCTGCGACCGCGTCCCAATTCCCGACGCTGTCGACCATCGCCCTAGCGATAGCCGGCAGCGTCAGGTCTGCACCGATGATTGCGACGAGTTCACAGCGCTGCACTGCCCAAGCCGCGCAGGCCTCGAGCGTATGGCGCGCCGTGTCCTCGTCGCAATCGCAGTGGTGGCATGACGGTGTACTCTCCCTCCTAACGACCTTGTGCGGGTATTTGGCGAAGCACCCATGCCCCGTCAAAACCTGCACCAGTGGGAAGGAGAGCACCTCGTGCTGCCTTTCCAACCACTGCATCAGCACTGGCCGGAAGGCCTCCACGGTTCGCACCCCGATCCGAGGCCTCTCCAGCCGGACTGCCCAACGGGCAATGACGTCTCGCCGGGCGTAAACGCGCCAGGCGGTGAGCTCCCTTAACGAGATCACACCGCCCTCCGCTCGCACCCCCGTCACCCGCCGATACAATCCGGCGAGCATTTCTGCCTCCGGGTCCCACGGGGGAGTCCCGGCCAATAGGCACGCTGCCTCCGTCGCCACCGTGCGGTAACCGCGTATGGCCCTGATCGCCGTGACCCTCTGTGGTCGCCATAAGAGGGCTCTCAGATGGACGGTCAGGGACCCCGCCCACACCGGTGCGCCGTACAGGGCCATCGACCGGATGACCCCCGCGTACAGCCGTCGGCACGCAGCGCTCGGTCCGCCCACGTTCGGCATGAGCCACGATAGGGCGGACGCCGCGCTGACGAGCCGTGGAGCGAGCCTGCGGAAATGCTCCCGGAACCACCATTGCCCGTCGAGCACCAGGCCCAAGTACCTCATATGGGCCCGGATGTTGATCTCAACCGAATGGACGGTGATCGAGACCTCGATGGGAGGTCTCATACGGCGCCCATGGAACAAGAGGGCCTCCGTCTTGTTCAGGGTGACCCTCAACCCCAGCGCCTCGATCCGCCTGACGACCTCTTCGGTGCCTGAGGTCGCCAGGCTTACCACCTCTTCTAGCGTCCCACCGCGGGCTGTGACGAGCGTGTCGTCAGCGTAACAAATCACGCCCAGCCCGGGCGGGAGGCTCCCCCTCAACGCCCAGTCGTAGCCGATGTTCCATAGTGTGGGTCCGAGAACCGACCCCTGTGGGACACCGCATGTCATGGGAAATTAATTCGCCATTGAATCTTTACCTCGATCGCGGCTCGCGCACGAACTTCAAAAAGTATCCAATTTCGGCTCTCCTATTATATTACGAAATTATTGTATTTATTCATTATTACTATACAATTTGACTATATTACTTACATAAAATATGTTACTTACACACAAGACAATAAATAGATAGATTGCATTTATTTTTGAATTAAAATCATGCAAGCAATTTTTTGATGTGGCGATTGGCCTTATAAGCTCATATAAATATTATTTCTGATGAAATTTTGAAAAACGTACTCAAATATACAGGCAAATGGTATTGAACATTATATTTCTTACCCAGATATCTTTTCTATTTTGATAACACAAGTCAATCACTCCAAAACACTTCAAAACTACAAGCAGCGCGACGTACATTCAGATGTTCGCGGCTAACTTACAGTGAGCATTTAGTAATAACGTAATGCCTTGCTATATTTTAGGAAATCTGAAATGTTGCCTTAATGATATTGTTGAGGTAGATCAATTTGACCTTAGTGATGGCTATGGTAAATTGTAAGCGAAAATATCTAACACTAAAACACGAAAAACTATGACAAAAAGTTCGATTACCGTAACTACTATACCTAAAAAAAAATATCAGGCTTGTTTCTTTGTGAGGTAATCTCCATTATTTGTATTGATAGGGTACGAGCGTCACTATTATTGAAAAATGGAAAATAAAAAAAGAAAAGGTGATAAGCTGAAGGGCATGGACTATTGGAGAAAGTGGTGTGGTAAAGCTGTCTCCAATAAAGAAGACCATTTGGCTACCGAACCTACAACCAGTTTGCATTCTGCCCATGAGACTGCGATGACAAACAAGCCTTCGACCTCAGATATAGAATCTAAAATCGAAATCAAGGTGGTGGAACTGGCGGCGCCCTCTTTTATGCCTACGGCCACCGAGCCTACATTTAGTCTGGATCAGGCCAGTTTGCCTGGTACGTCTTGTTCTGTAGCCAAATTAGACATTGGTTTTTACTCAAATGACACCAAAATCGTGGATGATTATTTAAAATGTCAAATTTTACAAAACCCTTGGATACCTTCGGAAAATTACAAGTTTCCCATTTCCACAAAACGAAATTTGCGGTTTCAGCTGAAATGGATAGAGAGATTTCCTTGGTTATCGTATTCGGAATGTAAAGTTGGAGCGTACTGTAGAATTTGCGTCGTAATGGGAGGCTCGTTTGACGAAGGTAAAGGCAGACATCAGCGGACTGGCCAGCTCGTAGCCGAGCCTTTCTGTAAGTGGAAAAATGCACTAGAAATATTCGAAACTCATGCAAAATCAGGATATCATAAGCGAAATTCAGAACTGGCAGATAACTTCCTTAAAGTAATGTCTTCACAGGCTTTTTCCGTCACCGAGCAGTTGTCTTCTGAAAGAAGGAGACAGCAACAGGAAAACCGAAAAAAACTATTCCCTATTGTTAAAGCAATAATTTTTTGCGGCAAACAAGGCATCCCCTTAAGAGGAAAAACCGATTCGGGTCGGATCAACACTTTACCAGAACATGAAGCACCACTGCAAAATGATTGGAATTTTCGGGCTTTGTTGCGGTACGGCGCTGAGTCTGGGAATAAAGATCTTGCTGAGCATTTGACCATTTCTCAGAAGAATGCACTTTACACAAGTACTCAAATCCAAAATGAAATAATCAAAATTTGTGGCGAAATAATTCAACATAAGATAATCGACGAAGTAAAGAAAGCCCAACTATTCGCTATTCTTGCTGATGAAACCGCTGATATTGCGCGCGTGGAGCAAGTCTCACTGTGCTTGCGATATGTGGATTCGAAAGATGTTAAAAATCATACAATTAAGGAGGTGTTCCTCGAGTACATTCCAACTACTGACGTCACAGGATCCTCTGCCTGGCAAATCTTATTCTTACATCCCTGAAAAAGCACGGACTTGAATTTTCGCACGTGGTAGGTCAAGGTTACGACGGGGCAGCTGCTATGAGTGGGTATTTGCGCGGTGCCCAGGCGTATGTTCGTCAAGAATGTCCTCTTGCTCTCTATGTACACTGTAGCGCACACTCTCTCAACCTTGCTATTGCCGATTCATGTTCAATAGCAAATGTCCGAAATTGCATTGGGATCGTGCAATCTGTTGGTTCCTACTTTAGAAATTCTGCTCAACGCACTGCTGTATTGAAGGAGAAAATTCGAGAACTTTTACCTGCCGGTCATCAAAAAAGTCTGCTTGCAATGTGCGAAACACGGTGGGTCCATAAGCATGAAGCCCTCATGAGATTCAAAGAAATTTATTCAGCCATTATGAATGCTCTTGAAGAACTTCAATCTAGCCATAATAAAGAAACCTCGCAACAAGCCGTCCAAATGCTTAACACGTTCGGTCTTCCGATTTTGTGATGTGCTTGGTGATTGTTCAAAAAGTCATGAGCTATATATACACTGTCGTTATCAAAACAACTGCAAGCAATCAACACCGACCTCATCACAGCATTCGGGCACGTGGATGATGTTATTAATGCTTTACAACTTCTTAGAGATAAAGCTGACGATAACGAATATCTCGATCTTTATCACGAAGCTAAAGTTTTACTTGAAGAAAATGGTGGTGAGCTGCGGATGCCACGTGTCGTCGGAAGACAGCCAAACCGCTCTAACATTCCTGCGTCAGATATATGCACGTATTACAAAATAAATATATTTATCCCATTTCCTGAACATACAATTCAACAATTGATTGAAAGATTTACAAAACACCGTAAAGTCGTATCGGCACTATCTCGTTTATTACCTTCAAATTATGCGGCCAGTTCTAAAATTGAAGAAGCAATTTGTATGTACTCTTCAGTGCTTCCAGAAAAAAGTACATCTGTGGTCCAAGCAGAACTCGAAGTGTGGAAAGCAGTGATGGGAAGAAACTCCCCTACTCCAAAATCTGTTTTGGAATGCCTAGACAAGTGCGATCAAAAATTTTATCCAAATATTTACAAACTGCTACAAATATTAGCTACCATACCTGTTTCCACTGCTACCCCAGAAAGGACCTTCTCAAGCTTAAGGAGACTGAAAAACTATTTGCGCAATACTACTAGTGAAAACAGATTGAACGGTTTGGCTCTCATGAATATTCACTATGGGACGGAAATTAATGCGGCAGAAGTTCTAGATATTTTTAAACAAAAGAACAGAAGATTAATTCTATAATAAACCTAAGCAAGGTTTATCCAGGTTTACCACTTCCACTTGAACTCAAAGAAAGAGTCACTAAATTAAATATTGTAAAAAAGGTTAATATTTCTACTGTAGATCAAGTACACGTTTGGCAAAAAACTGCACTTTTTTATCTCTTGCCGATTGAATTTAAGCCCGAAAAATAATCTTCATCATAAATATGGATATTTAGAATTTTCAGCATAAATACATATTAAACTCATTTTAAGCCTTTTTGATTTTCTTGAACCCGACGTCCCCCCCTCGGGGAGGACGTCGGACTTTTCTCACGCGGTTGGCCTCTCGGCGGGTGACGGACTAATCCCCGATCACGTCACCCGCACCCGCGGTCTCGGCTAGAGCGGCATTGCACGCAGGTAATCCCGCCTGCGCCGCCCCAGTCGCTGGCGGCGAGTCACTTCGTCAAGGCTGTGCTCCTCGCGTTTGCGACCCGCCGCCTCCTTCTGTGAGATAACTGCCTCGCAGAAGGATGCGACCGCGTCCCATTTCCTGATGCTGCCAAGCATCTCCCTAGCAATGGTCGGCAGTGTCAGGTCGGCACCGATGATTGCGACAATTTCACGGCGCTGCTCTGCCCAAGCGGCACAGACCTCGAGCGTATGCTGCGCCGTATCCTCGTCGCAATCGTAGTAGTGGCAGGACGGTGTTCTCTCCCTCCTAGCGACCCTGTACAGGTACTTGCCGAAGTATCCATGCCCCGTCAAGATCTGTACGAGTCGGAAGGAGAGCACACCGTGCCGCCGTTCCAACCACTGCATCAACACCGGCCGGAAGGCCTCCACGGTCCAGACACCGTAAAGAGGCCTCTCCAGCCGGTCTGCCCGACGTGTCTAGGTGATGACGTCTCGGCGGGCGTCGACGCGCCAGACGGTGAGCTCCCTTAAGGAAACAACACTGCCCTCCCCTCGCACCCCCGACACCCGCCGATGAAATTCGGCGAGCATTTCCGCCTCCAGGTCCCACGGGGGACTCCCGGCCAATAGGCACGCCGCACTATGGTCAAGCCCCATACAAAGCCGTCTTAAAACCATTTCATGTGAAAGGCGTTGTAATAGAATAAAATTAATAAATTAATATAGTCTACTAAATAAGCTTTCTTTTCGCAATTTTTTAGTTTTTTTTAGTTAATCATAATGTATATAAATAGGCATCAAAGCTAACTCATGCTTAATAACGTAATTTTGACGCAATACGTTACTACAATTCAACGCCACATTACTTAGAAGGTTTTCATATAAATATACAAGTATTATACATTTTTGGAATGCTTATGATCTCTTCATAACGTTTCATAATTAATATTATAAATATTGGTTTAATAAAATCAATTAACCAATATAGTTTAAGATGGTATATTTTTAGTGTTCATTTTTTTTTTAACGAGACTTTTACCCTTTACCGCTGCTTGCCGCTGTCGAGATATTTATTGTTTTAAGATCTTTATACATTAGTAAATGCAAGGCAAAAAAAAAATTTTGCCCATACTTGCCCCTTTTTACACACGGGGCCAAAACATATCGCGTAATACAAAAAAAATATCAATTTTGTTTTATCTTTCATAAAATTATTTTGTATCTATTAAGGTCGAATTGATTACAGTGCAGTCTTTGTGGTTTTGATACAGTTTTAACCACTTTACTTGATAAAATATGGTCACTTATTATCTATTAAGGTCAAATTGAAAACAGGTTATGGGAAGAGTGCAAATTAGTAGTTTTTGCACATATCACTATTTCATTGGCCTATAAAAGGAAGGCGAACCTTGAAACATTCTGAGTTGTTGGTTAGACATTCAGTTGCCCTAAAAAGCAGAAGCACTTATTTTCAAATATTGGCAGAAGTTGACTGATTTGAAAAATGGGTGAATTTGTTCGTAGCAAACGAGAGTTGTGCAATTTATTGATAAATGGTCATAACATAGAAGACTACATACAAGAAAATTTCAATCTGTCACCAGAGGATATGGCTACTGTGGTCTCCGACATTCAAAGAAACTTGTTATCTAAATGTAACGAACGCTGGAGAAATGCATCTCGAACAAAAGAACGCTTTGAAAGTAAGAACGCCAACTGGTTAGATGGTCAATTTAGTGTTCCACTAGAGTGTCGAGTCACAGTTACTGACCCTAAAACGCCTGGAAGTGGTGGTGGTGGCAGACCTTCGAAACCATACGAAGCATCTTCAGAAAAAACAAAGAAACGAAAAAACATGGAATTGATACAAAAGTACGGACTGGACTGTGTGCTCAATGCATATGCTCAATAGTTACGGTCTATGGGTGAGACGGAGGAGGCCACAATCATTAATATTATATGAACTTCATCAAGAAATGATAAGAACAAATTTCTTAAATACATAACTGAGAACCCTGAAGACGTTACACCTTTTACAAAGGAAGAAGCACTACGGACATTTATTGACTTAAACCTTAACAAAGAACAGTATGGGAAACTTCGACTTTGTTTGAAGGACAAAAACTGCTCAGTGTTTCCTTCTTATCCAACTTTACTCGAAGCGAAGAAGATGTGTTACCCACCAGATTCGAGCATAACCATTACTAACATAAGTGCAAAAGTGAATCTGCAAGACTTGTTAGATCATACTGTGGCACGTATATTACAAATTGGTTCAGTTTATAAAAACAGTTTAAGAAAGTTGAAACTATTCTGTAAATGGGGTTGTGACGGGTCATCAGGGCAGAGTGAATACAAGCAAGTTTTGCCTGAAGAAAGCGATTTTATATCAGATACAAACCTTTTTATTGCTTCACTTGTACCCATTAGACTCATAGATGAGACAACTAATACTGTTGTTTGGAAGAATGACACCTGCTCATCTGTTAGATATTGCAGACCTATATTGTTAGAGTTTGCCAAAGAAACTCCTGAAAAAACCACGTCTGTTGTGGCTGATATCAACGATCAAAAAAAAACTGTCTCCTTCCCTGATAAATAAGAATGGTGAGGTAATCGAAATTACGCATGACCTATTTTTAACCATGATTGATGGTAAAGTGGCACAAGTTTTAACTGAAACTCGTTCGAGCGCTTCTAGTACAGTTTGTGGAGCTACTCCTCGGCAAATGAATAACTTAGAGGCAGTTAGGACACGAGATGTTAACGAAAGTTCATTTCAATACGGACTGTCAACACTACATGCTTGGATTAGGAGTATAGAGATGATCTTACACATTTCCTATAACTTGTCTTTTGAAAAGTGGTCAGCTACTACACCTGAAAATAAAAAAATCAAAGACGAAAAGAAAAAAACTGGTTCAAAAGCGGTTTAGGGAAGAAATGGGACTGCTTGTCGATAAACCTCGTCTAGGCACTGGAAATAGTAATGACAGAAACACCGCTCGGACATTTTTTCAGAATTACTCGTGCTCTGCAAACATTACAGGTGTAGACGTAGAACTTATAAAACGAATGTATATAATACTACAAACTATGTCATCTGGTATGGCTATTGATTCAATAAACTTCAGTGAATACGCATATAGTACAGCCCAACTATACGTAAATAATTATAATTGGTATTATATGCCTTCTTCCATCCATAAAATACTTATTCACGGAGAAAAAATCATTGAGTACTATGCTATTTTACCTATCGGTCAATTGTCCGAAGACGCGCAATAATCCCGCAATAAGGATTACAAAAAGTTTAGACTGCATCATTCTAGAAAGTGTTCAAGAGCGGCTACCAATGAAGACGTGTTCCATACCTTATTGTACACTTCTGATCCATATATATCAAGTTTGAGAAATACCTCAGAAACAATATCGAAAGAACTATTAGATGAAGCCAAGGCCCTTCTTGCTGTCAATGAAAATCTGTAGGAGCTTGCTGAATTGTGTATATAATTATTTTTCTAGTTTGGTACTATGTTCTACCATTTTATTTAAATTAAACAAGCATATTTTGTATTTTTTTCTAATATAATGCATGTCTTTTTTATTTTATTTTTTTAAATTAATTTATAAACAGAATTTTTAAAATCAAAGTTATTTCATTTAAACCTTAAACATTCAAGTATATGTGTACAAAATTACAGCTCATTTAGTTTTGAAACAACTGAGACACGGAGTTTTGAGACGAAACATACGCGATTTTCCCACTGTGCGCCGCCTCCGTCGCCACCGTGCGGTACCCGCGGATGGTCCTCACCGCCATGGCCCTCTGTGGATGCCACAGAAGGGCCCTAAGTCGGTCATGGACCCCGCCCACACCGGTGCGCCGTAGAGGGCCATCGACCGGATGACCCCCGCGTACAGCTGTCGGCATGTAGAGCTCGGTCCGCACACATTCGGCATGAGCCATGATAGGGCGGACGCCACGCCGACGAGCCGCGGGACGAGCCTGCGGAAATTCTCTCGAAACCACCATCGCCCGTCGAGCACCAGGCCCAAGTACTTCATATGGGCCTGGATGCTGATCCCAACTGAATTGACGGTGATCGAGATGCCGATGGGAGAGTCCATACGGGGCCCATGGAACAAGAGGGCTTCCGTCTTGTCCAGGGCCACCCTCAGTCCCAACGCCTCGATCCACCTGACGACCACTTCGGTGCCTGAGGTCGCCAGGCTTACCGCGTCTTGTAGCGTCCCAACGTGGGCTGTGACGAGCTTGTCGTCGGCGTAACAAATCACGCCCAGCCTGGGTGGGAGGCTCCCCCGCAACGCCCAGTCGTAGACGATGTTCCACAGGGTGGGTCCGAGGACCGACCCCTGTGGAACACCGCACGTCATGGGCGTTCGCACAACGTCCCCTACCCGGTTGGCGTAGAGGACGCTGCGGCCCTCCAAATAGTCTGCCACCAGCCGCCCTAAGTAAGCGGGCACTCCGTGGTAACGGAGCGCCTCCCTGACGCAGCTGAATGGCAGACTGTTGAATGCGTTGGCGATGTCTAGGGACACCACCAACAGCACTCCCCCACCGGTGACGGCCTCAGTCGCCACGGCCCTCAAGCGCAACAGGGCCTCGATCGTCGAACGACCACTCCTAAACCCAAACTGGGCGTCCGACAGATCGGGCCCCGTGCCGACGCGGTGCCGCTCGATGCGGGCAGCTACTACCCTCTCCAGTAGCTTGCCCATATCATCGAGCAGCACGATAGGCCTGTAGGCCGATGGCAGCGTAAAAGACGACTAAGGGATATGCGGATATCGTAGATGCAAAAGGAGGAAAACTCGCTCTAAAACCCTATATCAATAGGTCTGATCAGCGAGGTATAATAAGTAGAATATCCCTGCCACAGTGAAGAAAATCCGAGGCTAACAATGGGCTGTGTATGGGCTTTGCTTCATTTTTACAATAACTGCATCTGACAGAGTAACGGTGGACATATTAATTTCATTCGTTATAAAGGCCATAGATAATTTGTCACCAACTAAATCAATTATTTTTCATTACTTTCTTATTAATTGCATCTGTTACTCGGAAGATCAAAGTAGCCCAGTTAATATCTAGTCATCCTACTCAGCTTTTTTCTCCTTCTATGTGTCTTGCATGTCTCCATCTACAATTTTATTGTCAATCGTTTTATCAAAATTGTCCTCGAAGATTTGAGTTACACATTGATCAATGTCACGCCAAGGCTCATTAACATTTTTACCATTTATATCTTTTACTAGTTTTTTTTTAATTTTATATATATTATCTGCTTCCTTTATTATAGAAAAAATTATTTCGGGTGTGTGTTTTTTGATAATCTCAGTCAGAATTTTGACTTTTATTTCTAATAAAGCTTATGTTGCAGTTTTAGATTTAAGTCTGGGAGTACTTCGCATTTTTTAGTGCAATTAAGTTGAGAGTTGCTGTGTGGTGGCGGCTTCGAATACTACCAACCCTTGCTTTGCTCGTGGGTGTCGTAGAAGACGACTAAGAGCCCTAGATTGACCCAGACCAACTTCATCTGGTACCATTTGGGTCAACGATTACATTCCCAAGGAGGGTTGACGTCAGGCAGGCGGCCGGTCATAAAAGTCATTGCCGAAACTTTTTGCAATATGTCAAAGAACGAAATGATGGAAGAAGATGACATATTGCGTCGACCCCAAGTAATTGGGATAAGAGCTAGATGATGATGATGAATTAAGTTGAGAGCTCCTTGTAAGAAAATAATCAATTTGTGTCTGGTTCCTACCACTATTGTACGTAACGAGGTTTTGTGGTGCCTTTTCAAAGAAAGTGTTTACTATAGTCAAATTCTCGATCAAAGCAACTCGTAATAAAGTATCTCCCTCAGGGTTACTTTCCCCATATCCCCAACCTCCATGCACTTTTTCACAAGCTCTGTTAGTAGTGCCAACATGGCCGTTAAAATCGCCTCCAAATATTGTCTGCTGTTCAGATGGTATACTCATAATCAGTTTAATAAACTGATTCCAAAATTCGTTTTTAGTTGTTTCATCACAATTCACCTGTGGAACATACAAACTTGCAATATTTAATATCAAATTGTTACTCTTAATCCTAACCTGTAAGTGTATTAACCTGTCACTTATATATATATATATTATTGACCTTCATTACTGATAATTTTTTTTCAGACTCTTATAGAAAAGCACTCCAACTCCATAACAAAATGTCTGACTGTTTAGTTACTATTTACAAGAAATCAATTTAAAATAAGGCGACATTCTAAATTTATGACGTATCCACAAGATTGGTTCACGTTTATTAAGAATATTCATTTTAAGTACCTTCATCTGTAATCTCTCTGTAATCAGTCATTGAACGCAATACATCATTTTTATATTGTCGTAAGCGATTTCTTTAATTTTCAAGCCTAATAATCCCCAACATGGCCCTAACGAACCGGATTAAGTAAGGAATTACAGTGGAACACAGGAATATTACGGATTTGTATTGAATTCATAAAATAAAACATCGATTTATTCACCTGGCGCACGGTACAAAGGTCATCTTGAATTTTAAGGCAAAAATTAAGACTGGATAGAGGATTTGGCCACATGAGACGTAGTGTTCAGTTCATAAAACATATTTGTGATACCTAGTACTCTAAATTAGGTAATTATACAGGTAAAATCGCATCTTTAACGGCAATAATTGTTAAGGTTAGTACTCACCTACATTTTATTGATTGTTAACCGTAAATTATAATATTATATTCAGTTATTATTTTACATTATTGTTAATAAGAAAAAAACTAGGCATTGTAATTATAATTAGCCATTATTATATTAGTTTAGCTTATGTGTTATATTGTAAAATTTTAGTAATCAGCACATTATTATTAATAAGTACAAAACTAGGCGTTGTTATTATAATTAGCCATCATTATATCAATTTAGCTTATTTATCATTGGAAAATAAACATTTATATAGGTACAATCTGTTTGGTAGTTGAATTGTTACTTTAACATTATTATATTTCAGCGCTAGGAGACAGTTTTTTTTTTAGTAAAGTTATTAATTTGTTAACTTGGTGGATTTCAGAGTATACCGGTTTCCCAGAATGACTGAATGACGGGTTCGGCTGCTGTGGTAATTCAATCAATAGAATTCTCGGCAACAAACTATAAGGTTGCATGGAATTTATCATGCGACAGATTTGATAACAAGCGCCTTTTGATTCAAAATCATGTTACTGCCTTATTTAACATAGAATCAGTCAGAAAGGAGTCCTCTACTACATTGAAACAAGTTATTGACACTGTAAATAAAAATTTACGAGCTCTAGAGTCACTCGGCGAACCTACTAAACATTGGGACACGCTTTTAATTTACATAGTCACTAATAAGCTTGATCACAAAACTTATTGTGAATGGGAAGAATTTAAAGGTGATTTGAATAACGAAAACTCAATTACGTTAGTTAAATTTCTAAAATTTATACGCAATCGCGCAGATCTGTTAGAAACCTTATAAACGTCACACAATAATGTACCAAATTATTCTAGGATTAATAACAAAATTAAGAGTATGGTAACATTTAATAGTATGTCAAATAGTGTGTCAAATAGTATGTCAAATAGTCGTCCAAATATTATTACGTCATCAAAATCATATCCTAAGTATCAAGGAGAACATAATCTCGACTGTTGTTCACTATTTTTGGGATTGAGTAATGATGAACGGTTAGCCTTGATACCACAGTACAAAGTATGCTATAACTGCTTCCGATCGGGTCACTTTGCGAATCGTTGCAAAGCTAAAGGATGCAAAGTCTGTAAAAGAAGACATCATACATTGATACATGTTGCAGATGTTAAGTCAGCATCACATGGGTTATCACCCAGTAATGATCAACGTGTAGTCAGTGGGTCTAATAAACAGTCCAGTAGCAATCTTACTTTGTCTTCTCATGTTACAACATGCAATAAAGGTCAAGCACTTTTAGCTACATCATTGCTGAAATTATACGATAAAAATAATTGTAAATATATTGATCGTGCTATTCTTGACAGTGGGAGTACGTCATGCCTCATGGTAGAAAAATTATGTAAATTATTAGATTTACCAACGGTTAAAGTTAGTGAGTCAAGTGATGGGAATAAATCATAGTAAATCACCAATTAGTAAAATGTGTCGTGTGCCCGTAAAATCGTTAAACGAAAATTTCTCTACTAATATTTATTGTTTTATCTTACCATCTATCACTGATGAGATACCAAGTCATCAACTAGTTATCAAAAATATAAATATTCCTAGTAATGTTGGTCTAGCTGATCCTCACTTTCACACTCCATCTCCAATAGATTTAATTATAGGTGCAGATGTTTTTTGGGACCTTCTCGGGACACAAAAAATTCACCTTGGCAAAAATATGCCGGTGCTATTTGAAACTAGACTTGGTTGGATAGCTTCAGGTACAATGTTAAATAGCGACCAAGCACCGCATATTTCTCCTATCTTCGCAAATTTAAGTACTGTAAGTCATTATGATATCACTTCGAATAATGCGAGTACTGATGACATTCAAAACCTCTTAATGCGTTTTTGGCAACTTGAGGAAGTTGGCCTTCAGTCATCAGTTTACTCACACGAAGAAAAAATGTGGGAAGAGCATTTCAATAAGAATACTACACGTCTGTCAGACGGTCGTTTTTGTGTGAGAATACCTCTAAAACAATCACATATTAATTTAGGTGAATCTCAACAGAGAGAGAAATATTGTCTCCTTTCTCTAGAACGTAGATTCAAAAGTCAATCTGACTTCAAGAAAAATTATTGTAATTTTACGAAAGAATATATTGAATTAAATCATATGTCTGTCTGTCCCGCTAATTAGGAGTGGTAGGACCACACTGTCGACAGTTATGTCTACAGCCGCGGGCCGGTCCGTCCGGGGCAGTACCATGCTCTCGCAGAAAATCGACGTCTGAGTAGTAGCAATTTGTTACTGCGCTTCGTTCGGTGAGCGAGAGAGCCGGGAGCCCAACTTTCTGAGGGTGATTGCGTGTGGAGGGTTTTGGTGGTGCCCTTGGTATCACCGAGCCTCAATGCACGCATTCACACTCCCTTCGCTTTCTTCGCGGTAGGCAACGTCCTTGTAAAGGTCAATGAGCGGCAGCAACACTTACCATCAGGTGTACTGTTTGCTCGTTTGCCACCGTTTGCAATAAAAAAAGTAAAAAAAATTCTCAAGAGATAACTTATTTTATACCTCACCACGGAGTTATGCGTGAGAGTAGTTTAACCACTAAACTAAGAGTTGTTTTTAATGCCAGTAGTCCTACCACTTAAGGGTTATCCTTCAACGATTTACAAATGGTAGGACCTACTGTGCAGGATGACTTAATATCCATTTTGCTTAGATTTAGGAAATAAAAATACGCAATTTCAGCAGACGTAGAAAAAATGTATCGTCAGATTATAGTTCATCCTGAAGATAGACCTTTGCAGCAGATACTTTGGCGTGACAACCCTATGAAACCCATAGTGAAGTATCAGTTGAATACGGTTACGTATGGAAAACCGCTAGTGCACCATTTCTAGCCACTAGGTGCTTACGACAGATAGGTCTTTGTTGCACTGATAAGATGATAAGCACAATAATGAAACATGACTTCTATGTCGATGATTTGGTCTCTGGTGGCGATAGTATTGAGGATGCACGTAAGATACGGTCCAAGGTAACAGCAGAACTGGCTTCTGCTGGTATGTTATTACGTAAATGGAAATCTAACAGTGCTATTATCTGTTCTGATAAAAATGAACCTACATCTTACAATTTAAATATAGGTTTAAAAGAACCTTGTAAAACGCTAGGTCTTACTTGGCATACTGAGACAGATTTATTATCACTATCAATAAAAACATTTCTAATTCGTTAACGAAATGTGGCATTCTTTCCACCATTTCTCAAATATTCGATCCATTAGGTTTATTATCCCCATGTATTATAGCTATGAAATTGATTATACAAAAGTTGTGGATACATAAACTAGGGTGGGATGATGAATTACCACCAGAGATAATAAAAACATGGAATAATATATTAAGAAGTTTACCAGTTTTAAATGAACAACGTATACCTCGTATTGTCCTTTGTGACAAGTATGAGAACATAGATCTGCACATTTTTTGTGATTCTTCCGAGCTTGCGTATGGTTCATGTGTATATGTTCGAAGTTCGAATTGTACTAATGTATTAACACGTTTACTTACAGCCAAAAGCCGGGTAGCACCAATTGAACCAATCACAATTCCAAAACTTGAACTAGCCGCGGTGTTAGTTGGCGTACGTCTTTATGAAAAGGTACTTAATTCACTACGAGCTCAGGTCAGAAGTGTTAATTTTTGGACTGACTCAACAGTAGTCTTGGGCTGGCTTAAAATGCTTCCTAGCAAATTGCAACCTTTTGTACGCAACCGGGTCAGTGAGATTCTGCACAAAACGGGTACATGTTCTTGGAGGCACGTTCCCACTAATTTGAATCCAGCGGATTATATATCTCGTGCAGTTAATGCGAGTATATTGCAAGATTTGGATATGTGGTGGTCAGGCCCCGAATTTTTAAAGTATGATGCCTCAAAATGGCCAGTTAATCCCACAGTAAGATGTGAGCAATTACCTGAGCTACGGCCAGAAGTATCATTGCGTGTTTCATCTTTTACTAAACCCCAACTCATAGACTTCCATAGGTTCTCAAACTTTTCTCGACTTAAACGTACCGTAGCTTATGTATTAAGACTTATAATTAATTTGTGCTCTGTGGTAGCGGCTTCGAATACTACCAACCCTTGCTTTGCTCGTGGGTGTCGTAAAAGACGACTAAGAGCCCTAAATTGACCAGGACCAACTCCATCTGGTACCATTTGGGTCAACGACTACATTCCCAAGGAGGGTTGACGTCAGGCAGGCGGCCGGTCATAAAAGTCATTGCCGATACTTTTTGCAATATGTCAAAACAGATGACATATTGCGTCGACCCCAAGTAATTGGGATAAGAGCAAGATGATGATGAATTAATTGTAAAAGACAGCCATCTGTTTATCAATATCTCAGTGAGGATGAACTAAATATTTCATTAAATTTAATTTTGAGACTTTCACAAATTGATAGTTTTCCTGAATACAAAGTTTTATTAAATGGTGAAGATTACCAAGGAAGAGTCCATTGATAAAATTCAATGTATTCTTAGATGAAAACAAAATATTACGTGTCGGTGGTCGTCTTGCTTACTCGCAGTTTTCCTATGATAAAAAATACCCAGTTTTATTACAGTCCACTCATAATGTTACAAATTTATTATTCGAATTTATGCATAGGAAGCTCATGCACGCAGGACCACAATTACTATTGGCGTCGATAAGAGAAAATTGCCCATTGGTGGTAAAAACTTAGCTTAATCGTAGATGTGTATTGTGTTGTCGTGTGAGGGGACAGGTAGCATCTCCTCTCCTGGGTAATTTACCACAGCAGCGTTTAGATCCTGGGGGCTATCCCTTTGAAATAGTAGATATTGATTACGCTGGACCTATTTTATCAGCCACTAGACAAGGACGTGGTTGTCGCCTTACTAAAGTGTATATTGTTTTGTTAGTTTGTTTTACGACGAAGGCAATACATATAGAGTTGGTAGGTGATTTAACAAGTAGCAATTTTTTATCGGCTCTTCGCAGATTCATATCGCGGCGAGGTAAACCTAAACACATCTATTCAGATAACGGTACGTCGTTTGTAGACGCGTATAAGGAGATTGGAAATTTCATAAAGGACCACTGCAATTCGTTGTCTGCTGATTTGGCTGAGGAAGAAATTAGCTTCCACTTTATCCCTTCTTATGCACCTCATTTTGGAGGTCTCTGGGAGACCGGTATTAAGTCTACTAAATACCATTTAAAGAGAGTATTGGGAAATTGTAACCTTACCTTCGAAGAACTGAACACTGTACTCGTTCAAATAGAAGCATTACTAAATTCACGCCCACTCACACCACTCTCATCGGACTCCAGCGATCTTATGCCACTTACACCAGGACATTTCCTGATAGGGCGACCTCTCACTGCATTGCCAGCGATAAATTATAAAGACATTTCTACCAATCGTCTAACAAGATACCAGAGATTAGAACAATTACGTCAACATTTCTGGTCACGATGGAGCAAAGAGTACGTGTCTGAGCAACAACAGCGAGTGAAATGACGTTCAAATAATACTACGCTAAAACCTGATACCCTCGTACTCATCAAAGATGAAAATCTGCCACTGCTGAAATGGCGATTGAGCCGAGTCACAGTCGTGTATCCCGGAAAGGATGGCATAAGCCGTGTCGCTGATATTGTTACAACTGGTGAAGTTATTCGTCGAGCATTCAACCGAATTTGTCCCTTACCTGAAGCGTAAGGCTGCAGAATATAATTTTGGTGTTTGAGAGATAAGCTCTCAATGCCTGGGGGGGGATGTTTAGTTACCATTTACAAGAAATCAATTTAAAATAAGGCGACATTCTAAATTTATGACGTACCCACAAGATTGGTTCACGTTTATTAAGAATATTAATTTTAAGTACCTTCATCTCTCTGTAATCAGTCATTGAACGCAATACATCATTTTTATATTGTCGTAAGCGATTTCATTAATTTTCAAGCCTAATAATCCCCAACACTGACCCTCTGCTGCTTTTTCTACACTGCTGTAGTAGTGTGTATACTCTTCATGTAAACTTTACCTTTACCAATCATTTTCGTATCTTGTAAAAATGCAATATTTATATTTCGTGTGTTTAGTACTTCTAATATTTGCGGTGATTTATTATTCAAAGTATCTATATTCCAAGTACCAAATCATAACACTAACTCTTGATTTCCCTGATTTGCCTCATTATTTTGCTCCTGTTTTAGTGACTCTGACTTGTTCGTCATAGAAGTGGATGGAATTTGACCTTGTACATTATTTTTGCAGCACGATATGTCTCCATCACTAATTATTCTAATATGATTCATATTGCGAATTAAGATTTAGTAAAAATTGGTATAATAGTTCCACATTCAAATGCACGGTATAAGTTGAAGACAATTATAACAACCAAGCGGTGAATACACAAGCTTGAAGATATTAAATTTTTAACAGTAGTGACGTTATTTATTTATATTATTAAAAACTAACATGCAATAGGGAATATGTATGATATTTTTTTTTTAAACGGTTCTACTAGTTATTACATTACTAGAAATAAATATACCACATCGAAAATATAAACCATTACGCTAAGAAAAATTTTTAAAAATCGCCATTATTTATGGGCGATGTAAACGCGACTACTTCGGCGCGCGTATTCTGTGACGTCAGAGTACTCGACACTCGTACAAGTTGCTAGGGCTGCAAACTAGGGCTGTTGATATTTTTATAAAATTGTTTTTCGACATATCGATATTTTACAATATATCAATATCGGGGTTCGCTATATCGATAAAAATATCGATATTTTTATTATTATTATGATTATTAAATATATTATATCTTATTTACCTTGCAGCTTTTATTCCGCCGAGTTTAACAGACATTAAATCTGAATTAGACGCGAAATATGTTGTCATCATATACACGTCTATTTTAGGAAGATTATCTGACTATACTTTGACGAAACCGGTTTCAGTCATTGTAATAAGACTTATTCACAAGATTAATACTTGAACACAGAAATCTAATAACCTATTATGAAATAACTGGGTAACAATACAAAATAATTAGGAATGTGACTTGGGGGGAAAAATCGATTTTGTGATAATCAATATTTTGTTCTTTATAATAAATCGATTATAAAATAATCGTTTAATTAAAAAAAATCGATTTTCTCCCAACAGGATTATGATGACTTTTTTTTCTAGGAAATGTGAGCTTTATTTTCTAACATAGTATGATGAATTTTGATCGAATTTCGAATAATAAAAAATCGATTAATAATCGACTTTTATTATTTTGATAATCGATTGTAAAAATCGATTATTAATCGATTATTATTTTGATAATCGATTGTAAAAATCGATTATTAATCGATTTTTTTTTGTAAAAATCGATTATTATTAATAATCGATTATTTTTTCACATCCCTAAAAATAATCACTAGAAACATACAAACAACAACTTGATATCACAAGGTTCTCCTCCTATCCATGGAGGGCTATTGATAAAATATTGATATGTCAATATATCGATACTTAATACTGAACTTTTTTGGACGATAATAAAAAGTACGTATCGAGGATCGATATTTATTTGAATAAATTTGGTGTTTTATCTTTTCTTCTAAAGTTTTTATTCTACAAAATCACCGTAAACTTAATCTACTGTAGAAGCGCTGGCATGAAACTGATGATCAGTTATCATTCACTCCTAGAATTTGATAAAAAAATGCTCGGCATGGCAACCCCGCAATGAACGAAGTTAAAGAGTGGTCATGGGGAAAATATCGAATTATCGATATTTTTTTCGTTATATCGAACTCAGATATTGATATATTTAAAAATAGCGATATATCGAAAAACATTTCTTTTTTAAATATAGACAGCCCTAACTAGAAGACTCGGGTGTCACGTGTTCAAAACGTGACATCATAGTACTCCAACCAATGCGGTGCGTTTCAGAAATTTTGCGCGCGAATCTCAAAAAAGGCACTTTTTGATAATTAAATTTAATTATTAAATAATGATAAAATTAAAAAATTATTGTATAGGTACGTTTTTTAAACAATAAAGATTACAAATAAAAATAATTTATTCATTTTGGAGTTTCGTGCATATTCCCTATTTAGCTCCAAAGGACAATGCTCTCTTTTTTTTTTTTTATGGGTGGGCTATGGTACGGTTAATTTCGGAATGTTAATACCACATACCTATTACCTATCTGGATTACTCCGGTTAATCATATGGAATATTTACCTTTACGGCAACTTTCACGAAAAAGGTAGTTGTTCAAGCCAGATTGCGTGACGTATAAGACGCGGCTAATTTCACTTTAGTTCGGTTGAACGCCAGTCGCCGCGCGCGCCCATTTTGACATTCTTGAATTCAATAGTACCGCTATGGACTCGATCCGCTGGCCTGCGCGCCGGCCTCTTTGACTTTCGCCATTCTGCTCAGAAACGTGTCGCGTGACGACGCCATCTTAAAAAGTATCGCGACGGTCGGCATTGAGACGCTCAAAAAATTGTAATTATGACGTATTCTTGCCGTGGTACACGTTATCGTTCAGCATTAAAGGACACGACATCAGCACGCGAGTGTATATATATATCGTAATAGTGATCACAGACAATAACTTCAGTGCCCGCATTCAGCCTACAGCCTAACCTCGTCGTGAACATCACCTTCAACCCGGCCAGTCACCAGCACCGCCAAAGCAGAGGAAAGACGAGGTAAGATACTCAAACTTGCTCCCATCTCCGCTCACCTGTCCCGAACAAACCCTCATTTTGTGGGAACCAGTCCCACTATTGGGATTGGCTCCCGCTGGTCCTTCGCCGTTCAGCCCACGTCGTTATGTTACTGGCATAAATACCCATACAGTCCGCTAAGCCTCAACATAACATACTGGCCCATTCGAACCGGATAGTACCAGTGGTTTCTGCCTATACATTCCAATAAACCATAACATTTTGATCCATTCGCAGCCAGATAATACCAGTTATTATAACTTAATAATTTAACCAGTAATAATTTGTCTACATATTCAAATTCAAATCATTTATTATGCATAGACCCCGAGAGGGCACTTACATATTGTCAATTTTACAAAATAAAATTAAATTATCCATTAAAAATAAACTACCAACCTAAACCTTGCCATAACATTTTCTGACCCAATGGAGTCCGCATAATACCAGTTATCATTTAATAACCTTTGTTAGATTAACCAGTAATAAGTTATATACATATAACTTAACATTTTCTGATGTGATTTCTATCTACATTTAGCAATTATGTAATAAAAATTTCACATATCTTTCATATATTCGTTATAATTAATATTAATTTTTCTTCCATAATCACATGTTTTATTTCAGCTGTTTACATCTATTTAAACGATAAAGTAACTGTCTTCTGCTTATATATTTTGCGTTAACGATAATTATACAATTATACCTACCTATTTGACACCTACGAAGTACCTATATAATCTCTGCCCATAGCTATTTAAGTGTCATATTTTGATAAGTACGTCGCTATTATAACAATAATAATTAACCGTTAAGTACTCGGCTCAAAACATAAAAATACCTATACTAAAATACCTATACACTAATTACATTCTAACGGTATACTCACGACACACTTCGGTTTAGAAAAATACGTTATAAATAAATATTAATATTGCTCACATACATTGTAACATTAAACTGTTTATAGATTCTCGGCGAGCGAATAAGTAATTAGTTACAAAAATACGTCATAGCTGTCGCATGATTCACACGCGGAACTAGCGATTAGCGACCTAATGACTCGGCACATGAAGATAATTATTGAGTAAACGTCATAGCATTCCCTTGCATTTCTTATCAGTTAGTTTCTCGGAAATACATTCCTCAGTATTAAGTAGGTCATTTGAACATCAACATTTTTATATTTTTGTGTTTGATGATGATATTTGAGTGTTTTGTTTTTTCTTCCTTTTTAACCGACTTCAAAAAAGGAGGAGGTTCTTAACCTTGTTTAGTCGGCCCAACAATGCCCTCCAAGTCACAAGCAGCAGCTAAATGCCACGGCCGCCGATGTCGCGCGACATCTCGCGACCTCGCGCGCCGACTCCACTGGCCCGCGCGTCTTTACTTTATAGCTATTGATAAGAAACCATAATGTTCATATATAGTCAGCAATGTCCTTTTAGTTATAGGTAGATAGATATAGTTTTTTATTGTTTTTTAAAGTTTATTTTCATAGCAATATCATAGATAAGTTTCTCTTCTTTTGGTTAAGCACTTAATAAGTATTATGTTCGCACAGATATACTTCAAATAAGTTCCGCACACGCACAGATTTACTTCAAATAAGTTCCGCACAGATTTACTTCAACTAAGTTCCATTTATTTTGATTTTTGTAAGGACTTTATAAATATACTTTTTATTAATTCAATCAATTTTGTTTTTTCCTTTTAATTACACTAACATGTTACAATTTTGAGACACAATACCAACCAATGACTGTCGACTACAGTAGAACGTAAGGATGAGACACACACTCAGCTCACTCATCACTCCTCATATCATCAGCTCAACAATAACTCCGCTCCATACACATCAACACATTTAACCCTCCGCTCATGGCGAATTTGCCATCGGAGAGGATTGCATCGCAGCCTATATTCAGTCATGTCTCAACTGATTTTGCTTGGACCTTTCCTCATTAAGGCCAGCACCTTACGTAATGCTAAACTCTTAAAGGTATATTTTTGTATATTTGTTTGTATCTCGACAAAGGCTGTACACGTAGAGATTGTGTCGTCACTAAGTACAGAAGCGTTTCTTGCGGCATTACAAAGATTCGTTTCGCGCCGTGGCACTCCTACTCTGATTCGTTCTGATTGCGGCACAAATTATATAGGTGCTAGGAATCAGCTTAAGAAAGTCCAGAACTTCCTCGCCGAAAACAATGACGCGATTACTCATAAACTAGCAAATCAGCATATAACATGGTGGCTTAATCCACCTACAGCCCCTTGGTTTGGTGGCTTACAAGAAATAGCAGTTAAGTCTACGAAGCAGTTACTTTATCGCGTCATAGGTGAACAGCACCTCACCTTTGAGGTATTCTCAACACCCTTAACTAGAATCGAGGCTGTGTTAAATTCCAGACTTCTCTGCCCTCTTTCATCAGATCCGTCAGACTTCGAGCCGTTAACTCCCGGCCGTTTTTTGATAGGCCGTCCGCTTACTGCTCTCCCTGCGCCATCTTTAGATGATAGACCATTATCCGTCCTTAGGCGATTCCAACTCATCCAGGGTATCTCTCAGCGCTTTTGGGCCTTGTGGACCAGATCCTATCTGCATACCCTTCAAACCCGCTCCAAATGGCTCTCTCTTTCCT
Source organism: Lymantria dispar (assembly GCA_032191425.1). NCBI lineage: Eukaryota > Metazoa > Arthropoda > Insecta > Lepidoptera > Erebidae > Lymantria > Lymantria dispar. Next base: position 2,507,659 of record JAVQHN010000033.1, read on the forward strand.
TCCCTCCTCAAGTTGGAGAACTGGTACTCGTAAAAGAGGACAATCTGCACCCACTACATTAGCGACTTGGAAGAATCACCCGCACATTACCCGGGAGGGATGGAGTCGTAGAGTCGTACGTGTTGTAGACCTAGAAACAGCATATGGAAGTCTGCGGAGGCCTGTGCTCAAGCTCGCCAGGCTACCTTTGGATTCAGCACTGAAGGACACCCCTTCCTCAGGTCCTGCTACGCCGGCCCAGGATGTTCACGCCAGATTGCGTGACGTATAAGACACGGCTAATTTCACTTTAGTTCGGTTGAACGCCAGTCGCCGCGCGCGCTCATTTTGACATTCTTGAATTCATTAGTACCGCTATGGACTCGATCCGCAGGCCTGCGCGCCGGCCCCTTTGACTTTTGCCATTCTGCTCAGAAAAGTGTCGCGCGACGACGCCATCTTAAAAAGTATCGCGACGGTCGGCATTGAGACGCTCAAAAAATTGTAATTGTGACGTATTCTTTCCGTGGTACACGCTATCGTTCAGCATTAAAAGACACGACATCAGCACGCGAGTGTATATATATATATCGTAATAGTGATCACAGACAATAACTTCAGTGCCCGCATTTAGCCTACAGCCTAACCTACCTCGTCGTGAATATCACCTTCAGCCCGGTCAGTCGCCAACACCGCCAAAGCAGAGGAAAGACGAGGTAAGATACTCAAACTTGCTACCATCTCCGCTCACCTGTCCCGAACAAACCCTCATTTTGTGGGAACCAGTCCCACTAGTGGGATTGGCTCCCGCTGGTCCTTCGCCGTTCAGCCCGCGTCGTTATGTTGCTGGCATAAATACCCATACAGTCCGCTAAGCCACAACATAACAGTAGTCCATCTTTTTATTAAAAATAGGTAGATATCTAGCTTTTATTTTATTTTTAAGTTAATAATCCATGTATTATAGGGGACTTCACAAATAGAATCAACGGACAGAAATTACATCCAAACTCAGTACAACAATTTGTTGATCGCACAGAGTTGTCGTGAGTGAGCAGTGTGCTGCGTGAGATTCGAACCCGTGACACTGGCACGGTAGGACAGTATCTTAAACACTACGCCATCTGTGCAGTCAAAATCAATAGTACATACTTATTCTACTTTTTACCTACAAGAGTTTATTATAAACCATCCTACCACACCGACATTATTTAGGTATAAAAGCGGGCGAGGCGAGTCTGACGCCTACGTAACATCAACACGTCACATTATGACCTGGCGAGTAATGATTTCTGATGTTTCCCCCTTCACAGTTAGCTACCGTGTGTAAATCTTTGTTGCAGAGAGCACGAGGAATCTGTGACGATGAACACCTGGCTGGGGAGCTGCAGCATGTCAAGCAGGTGCTACGTGCAAACAAGCTGCCAGTTCCTCGCCCCCGTCGCAGAGACCGAGTGAAACCACCCACAGTTGAGCGCCTTCCTGCAATACTACCTTATGTCAAAGGAGTCACTGACAAGATTGGCTACATCCTGAAACGCTCTTCCATTAAAACTTATTTTAAGCCACTGAAGAGGATTAGCCAATTCTTACCACCTGTCAAGTGCCAGATCCCTTTACAAGATGCAGGAGTATATAAACTTGACTGTGACTGTGGTCTCTCTTACATTGGACAAACAAAGAGATCCATAAGAACTCGGATCAAAGAACACATAGCCGATGTGAAGCACCGCCGGGACACTAGGTCTGCAGTCTGTGAACATAGTCAGGACCGCGCCCACCATAACATCAGGTTTGATAAACCACAAATCCTCGCAAAAGAACACCGATACCTGCCTAGAATGGTACGCGAGGCTATTGAGATTAAAAAACACAAAAATTTCAATAGAGAGGATGGCTGGGTGTTACCATCAAGCTGGGATCCTGTTATAAACATTATTAAAAATAAATCCAAAAAGACCACCACAAGACTGCAAGACACCGTGAGCTCATATTGTATAGATTTGACCCACAATAATAATAACTAAAGATAATTTTATAAATTAAAACCTTTTTAGTAACATAAAGTAAGCCGCCTTCAAAATTAACTTTAATTTAGCATCATGTTACCTGAGTTTTCTTGCCGGATCTTTCTCAGTGTAACCGTGTTCCGATCCGGTGGTAGTATACTAGATTATTAGTTAGTTTTTAAATATAATTACTATTAATTTTAATGTTTAATTATTACTAACCATAAACAATATAATTTTTTCATATAGAATCATTTTCTTCTTACACTGGCAATAAATTTTGTATCAAAATGTGGGTCAATATTTAATAACTAATTTCTGTATCGGGTAGATAATTATAAAATTTTCTGCAGTAACGATGACTTGTTGGACGTGAGACATCTTAGTCCACCCGTGATCATGAACGCTGTAAAGTGTTCGAAACGTCGGGTAATCAAAAATCAAATACAAACGCGATAAAATCCGTAAAGTAGTTTTATTTAAAACTGGCGAGTAATCCTGTAAAGTTTGGTGACGATTGGAGCACTCCTCTTTTCTCTTCTTCTTATGTTCTTCTTTAGCGTTAAATTAAATATTTAATGATGTAAGTTTATTGTTTAAATAAAATAAAGCAAAATCTAGCCATGCGAAGCGGGCTGGATACGCTAGTCTATACCAATAAATAAAATTGGAGTGTCTGTTTGTAATGTCAAAATAATAGGCTTTTTTCATGCTCACACGGTTATTTGCACGACACCTATGCCTAAAATAGCATTTAAAAATTTTTTGTGTCTGTCTGTCTGCTTGTTTGTTCCGGGTAGGTAATCTTCAAAACGGCTGGACCGATTTCAAAAATTCTTTCACCAATTGAAAGCTTTAATATCAGGGCGTAAACTAGGCTATATTTTATCCCTGTATTCCCACGGGAACGGGAACTACGCGGGTAAAACGACTATAATCTATAACCGAAGCGAAGCGAGGGCGGGTTGCTAGTAATCAATAAAATTGAATGATATGTACGGGACAGTAAAGACTTTGTAACTTATATTGCAAGCAAAATAATTCCAAAGTGACAAGAGATGTTGAACGAAATGAAACACGGGGATTCTTCGAGCCATAGAGAAGCAGAACGTTATATTGCGACTCCCGTGATGATCTGAGTCCTATGCGATTAAAAAACCGACCTGTGTTTCAGCACGATATTCAAGTACTACATAATTAATTATGTTTTGAATGAATGAATTAGATAACTAACTATATTTTTATTTACCATTATGTTATAACCTTAATAAATAAATAATAAACGAACAAAATCAAAAGTGTGAAATAAATACAAATATCATTAAAAATCTATTTTTTTTTAAATTTGTTTGGTTTGCTGCGCGAGGCCCCTGCAAGCGCGAGGCCTCGGGCGATTGCCCTATTCGCCACCCCCTAAGGCCGCCACTGACGGCATGGAGCCCTCTCTTTCCGATTGATGCAGGTGCTATTAGGACACGGTTGCTTCGGCAAGTACCTGCACAACATCGCGAAGAGGGAGACGAGTCCGTCCGGTCAACAGTGCGATTGCAACGAGTACACGGTGCAACACACGCTTGAGGACTGCGTGACCTGGCCTCAGCAACACCGCAGACTCGTCGCAGCCATCACGCTAACCTGAAGCTACCGGCCGTTGTAAGTGCAATGGCTGACAGTATCGGAAACACGCACGCGGGCGCCGCCTTCTGCGAGGAAGTTGCCTCGCGGAAGGAGGCAGTGGAGCGGCGTAGAAGCGAGTATCTGCGCCTGATGCCGCCCTAGCCGTGGCAGTGGGTGACCAGACCGGGGAGTAGTCTGGTCGCTCGCGGAGAGACTGATTTTATGCGTTTGCCTTGACTTTTACTTTACCTATTCCTGTTCAATTTATTATTTTGTATTTACTGGTTCAGCCCATAGCAGCTTACTTTATTCTGCTTGTTTAGTTATAGCTTATTCTGAAGCTATTGTTGTTCTATTTTCTCTTTCAATTCGGCCGCTCTGTACTGGGATGTAACTAACTGAGGTTCCATGACTAATAATTACTTCAAATCTATCAATATCCTTATTCACAAATTGTCTACCATTATCTGTCCGCGCCCTTCTAATTTTCCAGTTACATTCCTTTTCAAAATTCTCAATTAACTCCATAATTTTAAATTTTGTTCCAGAGTTATAACTAGAGATGAAACGGACAGATGCTTCGCCGAATACCGGATACCAAATATCCGGCTAACCTTGAAATTGAATAGTCGAATATACGGGCGAACATAACCGGTCATATACTGACAGCCATTTTAAAATAAACATTATTTGCAAGCGAAATTAAAACACTTTTTTGAGATTAATAGAGTGGAGAAAGTTAGATATAAGTCTATTGGATTTTATGAAAATAACTTCCCAAAAATCCTTCAGCATCACCGGTTCATGTTCATCGCCAGCCAAAAAATAAAAGAAAAGACGGCTTTATTGCGATGCATCATTAACACCGTGACCAACATGACACTTTTTAGGATTGCTTTAATGATAGGGACTGAAAATGACACTAATCAATACCGTGATAAAAAAAATAACGCAATTGTATGAGAAAACGATTCTTGCGCTTTGGTCGCGATCATGATCCTTGTCTTTGATAGTCATCTAATGTTGTAGAAAACACATACTTACTAAAGTTTGTTAGTTTCTCTTTCAATGCCCTGCAATATTTCAGAAAAAGACTTTAATTCAAAAGCTGGCCCTGTAAATAAAGACAAGCAATTGTTATTTCTTAATCCAGAGTATTTATTCAATATAACATTATCAGTATTATTTTTAAATCATGTAATAAAAATAACGATTCTCTATATTATGTGGATTAAATAAAGTGCTTCTAAACATCATAGGTCGTTATTTTTTTTAATTCGGTATTCGGACAACTACTCGAATTTTTTCGGTGTCCGGCTGAATTTTTAAATTAAGACGAATACCGGATAACTTAGGTAAAGCTACTATGGGTCTCGAGGAGGCTTTTTTTATTGGGCCTAATCCCACCACACATTTCACCATTGTAACTCCTGTGAGCCAGGATCCACAATGGTCTCCATAAATGACACCTAGGTTTGACCCTCAGGCAGTCCCGGGATATGATTTTAATTGTCTTGGGACCCGCAACAAATTTAATTAGAAAAGATTAAAGAGGAGGAGTTGGAAAGAGAGATTCCACTTACCTCCAACGCGGCAAAGCGGGAGACAGGAAAACAAAATGACTAGTCAGCCAATAAGTAAAAAGGTGTACAGCTATGATAGCGCAGCAGTACGGCACCACGGATACGGAAGAGCTTAACGGGGCCTATATGTAAGCGTTAAGATTGATTGCTACAGTAGGTATGGCAGAAACGCATGAACGCACGGAAATTTTCTCGAGTTGCTACGAGGTCCGTATAGTATACTACCCCACAGGTGACTTGCAAACTGTTTAACATAAGGTTACGTTCGTTTCGCCAGAGATCGCGATCCCAGAGAATGTGATGTGCTGGTTGTTCATACTCGTGGTCAGATCTGGAATATTGACATAATGGTGATGGTACGACTTTAAAAGAAAATAATTTACTTTTAAAGTTGCCATGGCCAGTTAAAAATTGGGCCACGAAGTGGTCAACCTCCAGCTACACCTTCTCCAGGCTCTCCCGGATGCATAAAAAAAATAGATAAACATGACGACCTTTCGATGATGAATCCCATCTTTCTTGCCATTCAGTTAAAAGTTCCTCATAGACAATGGATTGTGGTGCAAACAATCTAGCAATTTTATTTCGGTCGCGCGGTAGAAAGAAATCTGTATTCATAGTTTCCTTTGTGGTGTAATACATTGACGCTCGTCTCTGAATCTCCAAATTAACCGGAAGTACACCCGCGAGTACTCGTAAGGCCTCGGTACTAACCGTTCTATAGGCTTTACATAAGAATATTAGGGCCAATCGTTGGCTCTGTAGTAATTTAAGGCGAGCCGCCCCTATAGTGGCCCTATCGGCCTATACAAGTGCAGCGTAACAAATACACCCCAAATATGTGGCCATTATTTTTTTTGTGGGTGGGCTGCGGTCGGCGCACCTCCGCAGGTGGCTCCCACCACCCACCCGAAAACCAAGTCGCCTTCGTCGTTGGGCCGACCACCGGAGCAGGGTTACTTGACATCAGTGGTCGGCCCGACGGACTATTGGGGTACCCTCCCATCGACCGACGTCTCCCCCTCGGGGAGGATGTCGGTCATTCCTCACGCGGTCGGCCTCTCGGCAGGTGACGGACTAATCCCCGGTCACGTCACCCGCGGCCTCGGCTAGGGCGGCATGAGACGCAGGTAGTTGCGCCGACACCGCCCTAGTCGCCGGCGGCGGATCTCCTCATCGAGGCTGCGCTCCTCACGCAGGTGATCCGTCACCTCCTTCTGCGAGATCACTGTCTCGCAGAAGGCTGCGACCGCGTCCCAATTCCCCGACGCTGTCGACCATCGCCCTAGCGATAGCCAGCAGCGTCAGGTCGGCACCGATGATTGCGACGAGTTCACAGCGCTGCACTGCCCAAGCCGCGGAGGCCTCGAGCGTATGGCGCGCCGTGTCCTCGTCGCAATCGCAGTGGTGGCAGGACGGTGTACTCTCCCGCCTAACGACCTTGTGCAGGTATTTGGTGAAGCATCCATGCATAAGCAAACCTGCACTAGTCGGAAGGAGAGCACCCCGTGCCGCCTTTCCAACCACTGCATTAGCACCGGCCGGTAGGCCTCCACGGTTCGCACCCCGAACCGCGGCCTCTCCAGCCGGACTGCCCAACGGGCAATGACGTCTCGGCGGGCGTCGACGCGCCAGGCGGTGAGATCCCTTAACGAGACCAAACCGCCCTCCGCTCGCACCCCCGTCATCTGCCGATATAGTCCGGCGAACATCTCCGCGTCCAGGTCCCACGGGGGAGTCCCGGCTAATAGGCACGCTGCCTCCGTCGCCACCGTGCGGCATCTGCGGATGGCCCTGATCGCCATGACCCTCCGTGGTCGCCCCAGAAGGGCCCTAAGTCGGACGGTCATGGACCTCGCCCACACCGGTGCGCCGTACAGGGCCATCGACCGGATGACCCCCGCGTACAACCGTCGGTACGTAGTGCTCGGTCCGCCCACGTTCGGCATAAGCCACGATAGGGCGGACGCCGCTCCGAAAATATGTGGCCATGTAGGTAAGGTTACCCGAAAGGGTATTCCGTCGGGCCGACCACTGATGACAAGTCACATCTGCTCCGGTGGTCAGCCCAACAACGAGGTGACGTGGGTACGGGTTGGTTATGTTATGCGCGCCGTCCTTTCATCGCCCCGGACGGACAGGACCGCGCGCGCGCGCTTACCATAGCCCACCCAAAAACACCCTAACATATCACACATTTTTGATACCGCACATCGCATCAACACACCGAACCGGGAAAAAGTCATATTTCAAATCACTTTAATTCGCGGACTTTTAATACGCGAAAAAGTCGTAAGGAGATAATAATGCTAGCCGTCCATCTAGACCGGACATCCGAGTCAAACTAAAGTAATTAAATAAAAACGAATAATTCAATTTTAAAAACCTATACGTTTATAGGCACTAAGGGCCTATTCGCACTGCGATATTTAATTTTTTTTATTGCGGGGTGGGTTGCGGTCGGCGTGCTCCTCTTACCAATCCGCGCGAGGCGACAGAAGGGCGTAAGCACGCACACCCACAACCCACCCACGATGCACGACGCCTTCGTCGTTGGGCCGACCACCGGAGCAGGGTGACTTGACGTCAGTGGTCGGCTCGATAGAATATACCCAGGCGATATTCAGAATACCCCCTATTTGGGGTATCCTCCCATCGACCGACATCTCCCCTCGGGGAGGACGTCGGTCTTTCCTCACGCGGTCGGCCTCTCAGCGGGAGACGTACTATCCCCGGTCAGGTCACCTGCGGCGTCGTGCGGTATCCGCGTATGGCCCTAACCGCCATGACCCTCTGTGGTTGCCCCAGAAGTACCCTGAGTCGTACGGTCATGGACCATGAACGTGGTGCAATACGATTTATTTTCACGCGAATATTCGGAGTAGTATGTATTAAGCATGGCTATGTTCGCACTGCGGAATAAATTTCACGCGTTTCACTCAGTCGTGCCACAAACAATCCTTTCATGGGTCTCAATGCTATAAGTGAGTAATCCAATGTTCATGACATCTTTTAATAAGTCTTTTACGCCGCCTTAGTATTGGATTAATTAAAATTTCAGTTCGGTTGTCCATCCTGTTTCCGTGTAGTGACGGAGTAAAAATACAATTCACCAGTCTCTATTTGTCTGTGGATGTCGTAAAAGACGACTATGGGATATATCGGCGCACGATTGATTATTTTATAAACTTGAATTATAATTACAGTTAAAACAATTAGGTTTAGTTCAAAATAATTAGTTCCCATACTTAAGATAGATAGTACAACACATGTTATCATAAAACAGTTTTTATAGATTGTCATCGGGAGTTCCCCGTTCTTGGCCTTACTATAAATACGACCATTTGTTGGTACGACATTAAAAAAAAAAAAAAAAAAAAATTCACTATTATACACATTCCGCGTCGGAGACCCGTAGCGTACGGACGTACGCCTCGTTGCTCTCCACTGCCGCGCTCTCCCCGCACCCGCCCCCTGCGGTCGTGCGATCTCGCTCCGTCTCGCTCGCTCTCGCAGCGTACCTCGCGTCGCGTCGCGCCACCATTTTGTTGACGTCTGTGGCCGTTCAGTGGCCCGCTCCGGGTGGCCGTGTATACGGTTGTCTGTGGCAGTTTCGCTGTTTGGACGCAGGTGTTGCCGGATCCCAACTGCACGAGTCGACTTTTTCAAGACGTCGAGTGCAGATTTCTGCCGTTGGTAGATAAAAAGTCAAACCATTTTGGCCCCCTCAGGGCATAAAACCATATTGTTTGGTCCCCGGCGGAAACCTCACGGTGTTAACGAAGCCGGGTGAGGCAAGGCCCCGATTTGCCTGCCGAGCCCCTTCAGGGCAGAGCTAACAATCGGAAGGGGTTAGAGCATCCGGCCTTGGGGGATCTCCTAGTCGGACCTAATCTACGGCTTTTCATCATTTTTCTGCGAAGGCCTAACGGCCCGAGCAGCTAGGAACCTATCGCACATTAAGATTGGCGAAGGATTACAAGCTTAGGGCACACTAGTTAAGCACATATCCTCCCGACCTGCACCCGGTTGGGAGGGACACGCACCACACACAACCCAGGGTTCACCTCACCCAGGGCGCTAGGTCTAACACTTTTCCCGCGAACGTTTTTTCCACCAGCCCACGATGGCGGAAAAAACTATTACAATCGACGCCCTTCTGGCAATCCCAGAGATTCAAGCTTATATTGCCCAACATTTTGGAGCAATAACAATCTTACCACCCCAGCCTCAACGCGCTCCTACTACCGCCCTGCCGCTTGAGCCGGAATTACCGACCATCAGCACGGCGATGGAAACGGAATCACCCCCGTCCTCCTCAGCCTCATCGTCCTCCTCCTCCGAGTAGGAAGATTCGCCCAATGAGGGCTCATTTACTGTAGTCCGCTCCCGCAAGCGGAGCAAAAAGGTAAAGGTCAACAAAGAGGCTCCCTCTAAGGCCCCAAAAATTAAGCCGACTGACTCGGCAAAAACACCCGCTGCAGCCCCGTCTGCAACGACTGCCATGGCCGCCTCGGTCCCCCCAGTCGTCTCGCAGGCCACCCCTACCTCTGTCCCATCTTCCACGGACAGCAACACCGTCGCTCCGCAGACGGTCAAAAAACCACTGGCTCCGCCGCCCCTATATATCAGGGACAAGGAGAAGTGGCTAACCATCTCCGCTTGGCTAAACACCAATCGCATAAATTACAAATCGGCTAAATCCACGCCCCAAGGCATACGAGTGGACCTTCACTCGTCAGCCGACCACCGCACCGTGTCAAGCATGCTAGGGAATCAACAGATTCCCTACCATACATACACCCTCCCCGAAGCCAAACTTCTGCGTGCAGTTATACGCAATGTCCCGAGAGAAATCGACACTAAAGAGATCTTAGATTCTCTCAAAACCCAGGATCTGCCGGTTGTAGAAGTACACCGGATGATCCGGGGAAAGGGTCGTTACCCCCTTAACATGATACTCGTCTGCCTTACGAATAACGCAGAGGGTAAAGGTATCTACAAAATTAAGACCATCTGTGGCCTCTCTGGGGTCTCGGTAGAGCCCCCACACAAAAATGGTAATCTGGCACAGTGTCACAAGTGCCAAATGTATGGACACTCGTCCAAGAACTGTTTCGCCCGTCCTAGGTGCGTCAAGTGCCTAGGTGACCATCACACCGCCCAGTGTGAAAGGCCAAAGGACATCTCCCTCTGCAAAGAGCCACCTGCGTGTGTTCTCTGTGGAGAATACGGACACCCGGCCAACTATCGCGGCTGCCCAAGCGCGCCGAGGAGGCTAGTCCGCCAACCCAGCACAAACGGCAAGGCCTTGTACTATAACAAGACCTTCGTCCCAGACCCCTTACCAACCCACAATGCGTGGGCTCGCCCCCTGCTAACCAGCAAGGAGGCTTTCCCAACCTTGCCCAACAGGCAGCCCGCTGCCCCACCCGCACCATCTCAGCCCAAACCACCAATAATCGGGCCAAACCAGCCCACCGGTGGTAATCCCAAGCCCCCTCAGGGCGCCCCCATTCCCATCGTCGTCGCTAAAAGCGCGCCCCCAAAAGCCCCCCAAGGACTAGATCCAGATCTAGCCCTGGTGGCCAACTTCGCGGCTCAAATCAATTTCGCGGCAATCCGCGAAATTGCAGCCGATCTTAGAAAGAACGAGGGAAACAACCTCGCCCTCCTTAATATAGCGATCAAATTCGCCCCCACGTTAGAGCGTCTAGGCTCACTTAAATTCAACTAAAATGGATAGGTACACTCCCGGCAGAGTTAAACCCAGACACCTCAAAGTAGGGACATTCAACGCAAATAGCCTTACCCAACAGAGGGATGAAGTAGGCACATTCCTTCGGAAACACCAGCTCGACATCTTGTTAGTACAAGAAACGTTCTTAAAACCATTCAACAGGGACCCTAGAATCGCGAACTATAATATAGTTCGCAATGATAGGACAACCTCACCAATGGGTGGAACGCTCATTTACTACAAAAGGTCGCTGCATTGCACACCTGTGGATCCGCCCCCTCTGATGTACATTGAAGCTTCAATTTGCAGGCTAGCCCTCTCAGGCCATCAGCCTATCACCCTTGTATCCGCATATCTCTCTCCCAACAGAGAACATTCGAAACAGTTGGTTGAAAAAGATCTAAAAGCCTTGCTAGAATTGGGAGGCGCCGTCATCATTGGCGGTGACCTTAACGCCAAGAACACCTCTTGGAGCTGTCAAAGTTCCAATACGAGGGGCAAGACTTTAGAGCTATTCGCTGACAGACTGGGATTTGATGTCATAGCGCCCATAGAGCCGACACACTTCCCCTTTAACGTTTCGCACAGGCCGGACATACTCGATATCTTTCTTCTCAAAAACATAAACCTTCGTTTATGTTCAATAGAAGTTCAACACGAGTTAGACTCAGATCACCGCCCGGTGACTCTAGAATTAGCCTCCCGCACCCCTGGCCCCTCAGGCCATAACAACGAAAGGACCAAGATAGCGACTGACTGGGCACGGCTAGAGAAAAATCTCAAGTCAACCTCGTCGGTCCACCTTGATCAAATTCCCAATGACATTACGTCTAAGGAACATACCTCTCAGGCGATCGAGTCGCTTACAAGTCACGTGCAGTCGATAATGGACGACTGCTCGCGGCCGGTACCAGATACGAGCGATCGTAAATGGCGCCTGCCTGACGACGTCCGTGACTTGTTAAGACGTAAAAACGCCGCGACACGCGCTTATGACCGCTACCCCACGGAGGACAACCGTACCCGCCTACGGTCACTCCAGAGGGAAGTTAAACAAGCTATTAATGAATTGAGATAGAGCAAATGGGACGCCATGCTCGAGGAGCTAGAGCCCTCTCACACAGCCTTTTGGCAGCTTTCCCGCTCACTCAAAAAAGACATCGTGTCCACTCTCCCTCCTCTCACCAGACCCAACCAGCCACCGACGTTTATGGACGATGTAAAGTCAGAATGCCTGGCCGACTGCTTGGAGCTTCAGTGTACGCCGAGTACACTACACCCCGACGCCGCGAATCACCGCTTCATCGCCGACGAAGTGGAACGTCGTACCACTCTCTCGCGCTCGTTACGAAACGACAACCCCGATCAGCCTATCCCAGTAGTAACCACCGATGAGGTCGAATCGTTAGTCAGGGGTCTTAAAACCAGAAAAGCCCCAGGTTCGGACGGAATCTCAAATAAAGTCATTAAATTATTCCCCGCCCACTTAATAGTCCTGTTGTGCTGCATCTTCAATGCAGCACTAAATAATAACATCTTTCCCGCGCAATGGAAAGAGGCCGTGGTAATAGGAATCCACAAACCCGGCAAGCGCCGTACCGAACCCAGTAGTTACCGCCCGATTAGTCTACTAAAAGGTCTAGGTAAGATCTACGAATGAATAGTTCTCAGTAGACTACGCACATTCGCCGAGGCTAACAACCTCGTTCCCGACGCACAGTTTGGTTTCCGAGCCAAACACAGCTGCGTACAACAAGTTCACCGCTTGGTAGAATACACAAGTAGTCAGTTCATCATGAACAGATATACGGGTGTATTATTCCTAGACGTAGCGAAAGCATTCGACAAGGTTTGGCATGAAGGCCTAATCTACAAACTCTATCTCCTCAAGATCCCTCACTACTTAATTCTCATTATACATGACTACTTAAGTCATCGCAGCTTTCGCTACAGGGTGGAAGGGACGTTGTCGACCTCCCACCCTATCAAGGCCGGCGTCCCTCAGGGGTCGGTCCTCTCCCCATTTCTCTTCACGCTATACACTAGCGATATGCCCAAATTCAACCGGGTACATAAAGCGCTTTACGCTGATGACACCGCACTCTTTTGTGCTGGTAGATCCCCGACAACAGTAGCCAAGACTCTCCAAACAGCGGTTACCGCCCTAGCCAATTGGTTTAGGAAATGGAGATTAGAAATCAACCCCGAGAAGAGTCAGGCGGTCATGTTCACTAGACGAACTGCCCGTTCCTACTCTATCGATAGCATTCCTCCCCTTAAAATTTTCAACAAGCCGGTCACTTGGACCAGGCAGGCCAAATACCTGGGTGTGACCCTTGACGATCGACTCAGCTTCGCCCCTCACATAAAGCAAGTCCGCGCACGGGCAGCCTTTGTGATGGGCCGTCTCCACTGTCTACTCAACTCTAGGTCGCGTATGCCCCTGAGTAGCAAAATCCGACTATACACCACCTGCATACGGCCTATCATGACCTATGCCAGCGTGGTGTTCGCGCATGTTAAGCCACACAGGATCCACAGGCTACAGACACTACAAAATCGCTTCATGCGCCGAGCTACGGGAGCACCGTGGTTCATACGAAACGTCGATCTCCACATCGACCTCGAACTGCCGACCATCAAGCAGTTTATGAAACGGTGCTCTCAGAGCTACTTTGACTCTGCCATGACACACCCCAACCAACTAGTGGTTGGGGCGGCTTCCTATAGACCCTCCAAAATCTCCTCCATCCGACGTCCTCGTCACGTCCTCGACGAAGAGGACGACAATATCACACTCGCTCAACAAAGAGCCTACACCGCCCGCGAGGCCTTAACAAATAAATATCCGCGGTTCCGCCCTCGCCGTCGAGGTGCGAAACCGCGCCGCGCAAAAGTCACTACTAAAAACGTGGGCACGCCCACTTTGCCTCCAGCGACGCCCCAAGCCGAGATCCGTTCCCCACAGGGGGAGCCCTTGGGCGATGTCGCTTAGCATACTCTTCTCCGGGTTGAGAGCCCTCAGCGCTCACCCATAGTCCGCGTCAAGCTGTCAAGGCCATCTGCGGCCAACAGCTGTACACACACAAAAAAAAAAAAAAAAAAAAAAGTACGACATTCATTCAATCGCTAGCAGCCAAACAGTGCGGAGCTCTATACTCCACTTAGCTTTAAAGGAACTGTTACAACCTTATTGTTTAAATTACGTTTAAACATGGAACACTATCGACATCGTAGTGAGGTGGATGACGTTAGCCATGCTGACGTCATTGCTATTAACAACAACGCGGCGCTACCTGCTACGTCAGATATAATATGCGCATAACATCAGTGCAAGAGAAGGAAAATTCGAAATGAAACCCTATACCAACATGTCTGACCAGCATGGTATAGAGTAGGTCAAATTCCTTTCCAGTATGGAGGAGGGCCGAGACCAATAGTGGGACGTATATGGGCTGCGATGATGATGATGTCCATCTTGCGTCTCAGCTGAGAACCGAATTAAACTATCAAAAATCGTACGAAATTTTATTCACAGTGCATACATACTAAGTGCAATTTCGATCGCGGAATATAAAACGCGAGGATAAAAAAAACCTCATAGTGAATAATCGCAGTGCGGATAGGCCCTAAGCGAGCGAATGTCGTCGGGCGGCTCCTTTAACCTTGTTCCCCGCCTAAAAGATATTAACAGAGACGAAATTCATTTTCGATAGAAAAATTCAGTTTAGGTTTTATTGTTTTATTTTGCCTACAAGATATAGGTAATTATTTCATTTATTTTCCTTTTTCTTAATACACCTCTGTATCGATATTTCTTTCTATAGTTGTGGCCACGCCTCCTGGTCATTGCCACAGAAACAGCTGATTTTAAGGCGAAGTTTGTCTTGCTTATGCGAACGTAATCATTGATGTATTCAATTTCTAATGAACATTTAACAAAGTACGAATGTGTTGCACATTAAGTATCGCTGACTCAAACATATACATTTGAATCAAATTTACACGAAAAAGCGATGATAAAATTGGAAAGTTTACATGTCTCTAATTCCTTAACGAATCGTTATTTTTCCTTAATTTTTTTTTTATGGGGTCCTTACCACCATTGCCTAACTCCCATTTGACCAGTTGCCCCATAACCTGATACACCCTGTATATATAGATTATGTTCTTATAGTATTTAAAGTATTACATGAGCTGGAAAAGAGTAAAAAAACTGTGTGATATTTAAAAATTATTTCTGACTGTGCGAAACAAAATAAGATTTACGAAATGAGTTCGCGTGGTCGTGATGCCCGTAGAAATTTTGACTCAGGTAGTTCAAAAGGGAAATGAGCTACCAAAAGAAAGCAGGTAAAAGAAAATCTACGTGGATCTTTATACAAGTAATACTAATATAATACTAATATATACTAATATAATACTTTATATAAGCTGACTCAACAGACATTGCTCTGTTCAAATAAAGCGCCACCTACCGGGTCCAATTGTAAATCTAAACCACTGTCGAACCCCTGAGAACACCCAAAAACATTTGTCAACATCGGTCCAGTCGTTTAAGAGGAATTTAGTGACATACGTACGCAAGAACATTATATACAAAGATATACAAAATGATGATCAAGAAACCTCTACAAAACATTTATTGACCGAAACTAACTCTAATCCAGCTGAAAACATTCCTTCCACACATCCATCGTAGCATACGCATCTCTGTAGCATTCACTCTTCTCTCATCCATCTTTTTTAATATCCATACATAGGGTCAGGTCTTACGACACTCTTGTATATTTTCCCTTAAGTTTATGCATCAAGGTTGTTTCCGACACCTGTTGTCACTTCATCCTTCCCACATTCATTCTACTATTTACCTCGGTCAATATTGCCATCGTCTTGTAGAAGAGAGCCTACGTACTTAGATAAAGTCTAAGGCAATGTGATAGAATTGGAAAGAGTCACCGAAGTTACAGTACAAATGTTCAGTCTTAATGCGGTTGATCCTAAGGCTTACTCTTTCCAACCTCTCCCGTCATCAGGCTTCAGTCTGCTCTGTATTCTAGCTGTCCCCTCTCCGACGAGGATAAAGTCATCTGCAAACAGCATACAGCATACACGGTGCTTCCTCGTGTATATCTAATGTCAGAGCATCTATCACTAGGAGAAAATATAAGAGCTTAAAGCCGAACGAACCGATATAAGCTTACAGCGACACTGAACTCATCAGTGACTCCGACTTCGGACCGGAAATTCGTGCGTGCTTCTGCATACAAAGCTTTCAATAATCGTGCATACTTCCCTGGCACTCCTCGTTCTTTCAATACCCACCACAGAACTGCCCTGGGAACTCAGTCGTACACCTTCTCTAGGTCAATAAATAGCACGTGTGGGTTTTTATGCGCACTTTAGTATTCTTTCACGAGTAAGGCAAAAATTGCATCCATTGTTCCTAGTCCTAGCATAAAGAGTCATCGTTCGCGCACAGTTGTGAGCGTACGTGCCACCAAAGCAGCTTATAAGTACCTGCCTTTGAGTTGGTGCAATGGCGTCCGATATAGTGAAATGTGCAAACTGTAATATAGTGATTAATGAGCTATTAGCTTTTATGCAGAATAAAGCGGACACTATGGACGAGGTATCTCTCGTGCGGATGTGCAGTGATAGCTTTACAGACAGTGAAATTGTGACGGCTAAAAAATTACTTTACGATTCGATTCCAAATTAAAAATTAAAAGTGCGTAAACGTAAAGGGAAGAATGCTCGCGACATCGACGATATTATAGTTCTTATGAAATGTACTGATCCCGAGCAAGTACCTATCTTCGTGGCACCTACAAAAATTACCACCCATAACGTTTGACCACATTGACGTGGTAAAATTGTTAAAGGACATTATTGTGTTACAGTCAGAGATAAGAGTTCTTAAAACGAACTGTGCCACGGTGACGCAGTTATCAGAATTAAAAAATGAAGTAGAAAACTTAAAAGGCGTTTCAATAGTGCACAATAATTTTGATTTTATTAATAGAAGGCGAGGCGGTTATATATCAAATTTAGATAAATATGACAGTGGTCCAATGGCATTACAACAAGAATCGAATACGGATATTAATAATAAATCATCCAAGTCATTGTTACAATTAACGATCAGTGATTATTCTCCTAAATACGTGGGTATGCATAGAAAACAATCGTCGACACCACAAGGCGCGAACGGTGGCGCTACCCAACCAGCTGATCGTGCGCAAGTAAAGAATAACGCTGTCTTGCTTACTACAAGCGAGCGAGTTACCGGCCCGATAACGGAACAACCCAAGTCCCCTACCATGTGTTTGGAAGTCATTAACTCGAACGTAACTCCGGCTAGTTGTAGAGGTAATGACGATAAGTCAACGCTGCCAGCGCCAGTCACATTGCAGCCGAAGAAACAGTGCAAAACGGTAGTAGGGGATGAATGCAAAATTGTGTTTAGAAAGAAGTATAATAATAAAAAACCAAATTTGGGAGGAAAGTTGGGGATGGCCTTCGTCGCTCCCGACGGAAAATTTAAGGCAGCTATTACAAAAATACCATTATTCATATCGAATGTGTGCAAAAGTACGAATGAGAGTGATATTGTAAGTTATGTAAAGAACCAAACACAGAGGATATTACTCTGTTTAAAATTAATAGAAAAACAGAAAGAAGCTATAATTCTTTTAAGCTATATGTACCTAAAACAAAATTGGATTTATTTCTTAATAATGAACTCTGGCTCGACGGTATTGCTTTTCGTCGTTTTGTAAATGATTATAAGTCTAGCACATTTAAGCAAATACCAAACCATTAAAATGGATGACAAAAATCTCCAAATAAGTAGATTTGTAAGTTTTAACTGCAAATCAATGAAACGGTCAGTTGAAGCTATTAAAGTTCTGTGCCAATCAGCCGACATAGTTGCACTTCAAGAAACGTGGCTATTACCACATGATATACCATATCTCGGTCAAATACATGAAGATTTTCATTATACTGGGAAATCAGCTGTCGATACCTCATCTGAAACACTCAGAGGAAGACCGTACGATGGTGTCGCGACCCTGTGGCGTAAACGAGCTTTCGATTCGGTAACCACAATCAAATGCGTTAGTGCACGTTTGACGGCATTAAAAATGTCTCGCGGCGATAGTTCTATTATTGTGTTCAGTGTGTACAGGCCGGTAGATTCCAATGAAAATCTAGTGGAATTCGTTGATTGTCTTGGTGAAATGAGTGCTATAATAGAAAGTAGTAATGTCGAAGCTGTTTTCATTCTTGGTGATTTTAATGCCCACCCTGGTGAGTTATTTTCTAACGAACTTTTAAATTTCTGTAGTGAACAGAAGTGGACCTGCGCAGATATTGAACTTTTGGGTTTAAATTCAGATAGCTATACCATTATTAGTTACGTGCACGGTTGCCGGCGATGGCTGGACCACTGTGTGGACTCACAATCTTCTTGGTTGACGGTCACGGATGTAGGTGTAGTTAATGATGTGTTTTGGTCTGACAATTTTCCCATATATATGGAATGTAGATTAGATAAAATTGAATCAAAGTTATTTAACTCTAAAATATCTTGCAATAAAATTATTTGGGGAGAAAGGGACAGCAGTCATATAAATGTGTATTATGATCTTTGTAGCAAAGAATTAAAGTTGATCGAGTACTCTAAAGAGCTTGACCAATGTAGTAGTATGGAATAGTAATATGTACCAATGTAGTAGTAGTAATATGCAACATTGCACTAGTATGGAACATAGGGAGATTCTTGATAAAATGTATGTCAATATTGTATCAATTCTAGCAAACGCTGCCATTCAAAGTCATGTGGCGATTCGAAAAGTTAGGCATGGTGGCCGTGTTGTAAGGTGGAATAAGCATGTAAAGGAATCTCACGCGAGGGCCAGGTTTAAATATCACATGTGAATTGCAAATAATAGACCAACCTCGGGTAACATTTATGACGAAATGTGTCTCACACGCAAAATATTTAGAAGCAAATTAAAATGGTGCCAGAACAATGAAGAACAAATTAAGCTAGACATCTTAGCCTCTCACCGCAAAGCTAATAACTTTCAGAAGTTCTGCCAGGATACCAGAAAATTTGATCTTAAGCCTGGCCTTCCTGTGAGTGTAGGGGGTGTGGATCAGCCAGGCGACATTGCCAACATGTTTGTTGATCACTTTAAAGTACAGTCACCGTTGGGCCCATCGTTGCGTGTGGTCGATGGTACACGCTGTCGTGATACCGATTTAGTGCGTTTCTCAATTGAGCAAGTGTCAAATACAGTTAAGAAAATGATTAAAGGAAGGTCTCCGGATCACGACGGCCTAAGCATCGAGCATCATGCTGGTCCTCACATGTCAAGAGTGCTGGCTATGTTTTAGTCGTTGTGTATGTGTCATTCGTACCTCCCGTGTGATCTAATGTAAACAATTGTTGTACCCATTGTTAAAGATAGAACCGGTGATGTGGCTGATAAATGCAATTACCGACCCATCTCATTAGCTACTATAATCGCAAAGGTACTAGACAGTCTGTTGGATGCGCGATTAAATAAGTTATTAAATTTACATGACGCACAGTTCGGATTTCGTAACGAGCTCTGCACTGAAACCGCGATTATTAGCCTTAAGCATACCGTTCAATATTACACGAAGCATCGTACTCCAGTGTATGTTTGTTTCCTTGATCTTTCCCGAGATTTTGACCTGGTGTCATATGATATCATGTGGGAGAAGCTTAGAGAGAGACAAGTGCCTGTAGAACTACTGCAAATACTCCAGTGTTGGTACCAGAATCAAACGAATAGAGTGAGATGGGCCGATAAGCTTTCTGAGCCATATAGACTAGACTGTGGTGTAAGGCAGGGCGGGATCACATCACCTAAGCTTTTCAATCTTTATATGAATGACCTGATCGTTGGGCTTAGCAGTAAGAGAGTCGGATGTCGCATTGACGATACTAGTGTTAACAACATCAGCTACGCTGACGATATGGTGCTGCTGAGCCCAACGGTTAGGGCAATGAGGGAATTGCTTGGGTGTTGTGAGCTTTATGCTCAAACACATGGCCTGGTTTATAATACAAGGAAAAGTGAGCTTCTGGTCTTTAAAGCGGATGATGGAAGATGCCCAGATATAATACCCGAGATTAAATTAAACGGTAATAGATTGAAACGGGCCTATCAATTTAAATATCTAGGACATTACGTCACCGATAACCTTGGGGATCAGGCTGACATTGAGAGGGACCCTAGGGCGCTGGCGGTGCGATGTAACATGTTGGCCCGCAGATTTTCGCGTTGTAGCGAACAAGTTAAAATAACACTGTTTAAAGCATATTGTCAAGTGTTCTACACGTGCAGTCTGTGGACTAACTAACGCAGCGTGCCATCAGTGCCCTACGGGTCCAATGTAATAATGGGTTCAGGATGTTGATGGGGATGCCTCGTTTCTGCAGTGCATCAAACATGTACTCGCACGCTCACGTTGACGGTTTCCATGCCATTATACGACAGAAATCTGCCTCACTGCTCTGCAGGGTGCGGGCCAGCCCCAACTCCATACTGAGGACAATAGCGAGAAGGTACGAGTCGCCTATTATTTATAATATTATTCGTCGATGCCAGACAAATACTAAACTCGTTACCAAATAAATATTATACATTTTTCTAACATAGTTTTTAAGATTGTATTTACTAACCTTCTATGAATGTTACTTGTCCGAAATAAAAATTATTATTATTATTATTATAAAGCCACCAGACCTACTTGTGAATCACATACTTTTCACGAAGGATAAAGGACCTCGCAAAGACCTGCCGCCCGGAGCCTCGTAATTGGTAAGGCCGCCGCTACATGCCGTTGGTCCATCCACTCAATCAGCACCGGCCGGAGAGCCTCCACGGTCCAAACCCTATACCGGAGTCTCTCCAGCCGTACCACCCAACGGGCAATGACAATCCGATGCGCGTCCTCGCGGCAGGTGGTCGCCTCACGGGGCAAAAAACGCATCGATACCCTACTCACGCGCCTCGTTCAGCCACGGGGGCCCACCGAGATCTCATTGGGTCGTTCCAGCCAAGTGCATTGGCACACGCCGTCTTGGTCGCCACCGTGCGTAACCGCAAGTGGCCCTGACTTCAGTAGACGCCATAGAAAAGCCCTAAGCTGGACGGATCAACATTCTGCGCTAGATCTGCCCAAATCCGGCATTAGCCGTGAAAGGGCGGACGCTGCACCGAGAAGCCCGCCGACAGAAATGCTCACGAAACCACCAATGTCCGTCAAGTGGTAGCGCCAAATACTTCATATAGGGCTGAATACTGATGGGGATGGAGTTGACTACAATCGAGGCACCGTTGGGTGGCCCCCTGCGGCACCCATGAAACAAAAGGGCTTCCGTCTTATTAAAGGCCACCTTAAAGCCCAGGGCCTCGATCCGCCTGACTATCTCCTCAGGCTTTAGGTGCTGGAGTTCGTTTACCTAAAAAACTAAGAAGAAAATGGGATTTTAAAAGTATAAAAGTAACAAGTTTTTTATGTTGGTTATGGATAATGTTCTAAGGACTATAGGATTTAATTTCCAAATACCTCAAAAATTATGCTTATAGAGATATATGTTTGTATAGACAAACTGTAAAGGGAATGTGAAACAAAGAAAAATATTCTCTTTTATTTAACGTCAACATATGCAATAATTAAAATGAAGTGTTAAGAGTCCGAAGAAGTTATAGAAAACTTATACATGGTGAAATTGTGCTTGAGAATTTGGAGCAGAGAGATGAACTATTCATTACAGATATACCACAAGAAGAAGAGGAACATGTATAGATATTTGAACTAGAAATATTGTTAGAGCATTTAGATGATAAGTTTTCTAATGCAGAAGTAGATGAAGAAACTGAAATACAAATAAAAAGTCACTCGAGTAATAAATTAAAGGATCCAAGGTGCTTGCGTCCATACATTTATCACCTCATAGATGTCCATTATTGCATATAGGCCTCCCCACGAAAGTGTCACACAGAACGATTCTGTGCCACTGGCATCCAATGGTTCCCTGCGACTTTCAAGATGCCGTCAGTCCATCTAGTAAAGAGTCGTCCTGCACTGCGTCGGCCAATTCGTGATCACAAGACGAGCGATGTGGCCTGTGTGGTTACACAATTTCTTTCATGTTCTGGATTTTATCAGGCACAGAAATACCCAGCATAGCATTCTCGATAGCGTGTTGAACGATTTGGCGCCTTTTTTGAAGCTGACATTTAGAAACCACGTTTCAGTGCCGTATGTCAAGGTGCTTAGATTATTATATAGTCCATAAAATATAGCTTGATCTCTGTGACAGATTTCGACGAAACCAATGAAGTAAGTTTGAACGAGCGACATGTTTACAATTTCGTTTTGTATCAAATATATTTTCATTATTTTCATGCCAGTTTTATTGCAAGTGAATTGCAATATATTATAAATATAAAAATATTAATATTCATGGCTATAATGAACCTCGTAAGTACTGAAATACGTAGTAAACATTTTATCTATAAATGACGCTTACGCACGTACAAGGTCATACTGGACTGAAAATAAAAAAGAGATGGAACAGTCGATATACGTAAATCGATAACCGCTCTTTATTAAATTATTCATAAAAGAAATAAACCCAATACAGTACCTATATAAAAATTTCAACATATTTTTTTACAATGAAAACAGACAGTTACATTATAAAATACATAAATTGAATTACTTAAATATTAAAAAACTACTTTTTGTCTCAGAGTAAACGATAATATTATGTACGTATTATTGTCAATGAACTATATTTATTTACAAAACAGTCGTAATTGATCGATTGATCTAGTGACTGTCCCTATTTTGGCAAAAAATGATAAATGTTCCAGCAGGAACGCTCCAGTGATGACAATAATAGTGACTTAGACCTTGATTGTACTCCTTTTGAATAATTAAGACAGTCAAAAGACAGTTTTTGTTTGAAATAAAATCAAAAGGTTTTCATTGATTGTATTTTAATTATAATAGAAAATTACAATTATAAAAATAGAGTTTTTATCGATAAAAAGCTACGGACTTTATCTTAAGCGTGACAGCACTAGGGACAACTGTCACAGAGATCATCCTATATTTTATGGACTATAATGTAGCATTAATAACATAAGACGAACGACTGCCCTAAAAAAGATGCAAAATGTTGGTGTGAAACCATAAAAGGAGCATTGGTAACAATAAATAGAAATATTAGCAGTAAATAATCATTAAATAGACTAAATAATAGAGCATCAAACTCAACAATAATTAGCATACTTTATAAATTTAATTTCCCAAAATGTTAAAAAGAAATTCGATTTATTTATACGTTTAGGTAAGTGAAATTGTAATTGGAATATGTTATTGTGAATGTTGTCTGTCATATTGTTAGATATGGATCACCTTTTGAGTAAAAGCTTCTTCTATTTCCATCCCTTATTTAAGGCCATGGTAATATTTTCATTACATGTTGCAAAATAGCTATGTGCTCTATCAACTCCTTAACAGTTGGTACCAACGTCTTCGTTCTATTATCGTAGTACTCGGCACGGCCTTATAATCTACCCATACCACCTGGAACGTAATTTTTATTTATTTTATTTAGTGCACCAACAATACAATTATTATAAATATAGCAACCCGCCCTCGCTTCGCTTCGGTTTCAGTCGTCTTTCCTGCATGGTTCCCGTTCCCGTGGGAATACCGGGATAAAATATAGCCTTGTTTATGCCCTGATATTATAGCTTTCCATTGGTGAAAGAATTTTTGAAATCGGTCCAGCAATTTTGAAGATTACCCGAAACAAACAGACACCCTGTCACGTCTTTACCTTACCAAAGGAAAAATAAAATAAACTGATCGCAACTAAGTAGCATGAGTTTAATAAAGACCAAATAAAGTTATATAAACCAAGGTCTCAGTCGCGGGTAGGTTCGAGGTTCTACAGCAGCCACCAATATAACCCACTCTCCTGTGCTTTGTCCTCCGTTGACATTCCCCGGCCTGAAGCAAGCATGAGAACAGGGCTGAGTCGGCACCGTCCAGTCCACGGGTGGTTCCCAGTACGGGAAATGAAAACTATTAAATAGCACAGTGATAATAACTTTGCAAAAACTATTCATATAATATGTATTATAATAAATAAATTGTTATTATATTAATAACAATTGTTATTATATTAATAACAATTTAGTAGTTCTACTGCTCGTTAGTACTAATTTTAAAGAGAGCGAATATACGCCAGTATGTTAACACGATTAGCCGGCGTCTGCGTGAGCCGCGATCAAAATGTCACAGCGACCCGAGCTGGCGAATAACCGGTTTGGCGAACGCGGCGACCGAAGGAATTCAATATATAAATAAGTAAAAAAATGTTTGCGTGTTTATTGAGACATAATTATTTTTTATTATTTAATTTTCAATTATTATTATTTTTTAATGTTACAACCCAAAAAATATAAAGTGTATTTTAGGCATATGTATAGTGCTAATAACCATGTGAGCATGAAAAAGCCTGTTATTTTGACATTACAAAAAGACATTCCAATTTTATTTATTGGTATAGATACACAATCATAATAAATTTAAAACATATTTAGATTAGCTGTAATTACACAAACAACTGTAATTTTCCATGTAGTGTTGGAATGAGTGAAGGCGACGCCAGGGGTATCACTGGTGTGCAAGCGGTGAAGAATTATGTAATGACTTGTTGGCGCCAAAAATTACTGATTTGTTGAGATGAAAACTGGTTTATTTAGTAATTGTGCGGGACGGGCCTTCAGACAAATGTATTGTAGTCGGCTGACGTCCCGGTTGGTCGCTGGTTCGGTGGTTTATGTGTACTGTATGTGTGGACTGTATCTTCGGGTTCAGTTCCCTACTGGCGGGCTTCAGTGAAGAAATAAAACGATCGATTTTGAAGTAACTTGC
This sequence comes from Lymantria dispar, assembly GCA_032191425.1. Taxonomy (NCBI): domain Eukaryota; kingdom Metazoa; phylum Arthropoda; class Insecta; order Lepidoptera; family Erebidae; genus Lymantria; species Lymantria dispar. The sequence continues at coordinate 2,532,591 of JAVQHN010000033.1, forward strand.
ACATCGGACGAATATTACATCGTTGCTGCCTAGCCCCTGAATGTTAATGCTTGAAGTTAGCTATTTCTTCATATCATTACTTCATACTATGGTTTCAAGCTTCCATCGCGCGCCGCTAGGTGTCTTCGGTAGTCTATGCTACGATGTGTTCATTAAACGAGAGGCTTAGGCATCTTGAGGTTTTACCGTAACGAGAGCCGCGAGGCTTATAGCGTAAACGGTTGTCGCATTCGTCCGATTTGTGCTATGATTTTATTGAACAATTAACTATAACGCTAAGACTATTACAGATATGCTTACATTCTATATACTATTCTATTTATCTAAGATACATCTATCTGTTTCAGTAGTGGCCGCGACCCTAGGTAGTAAAATAGGCTTTATACAAGCACTAAAAACTATTATTTTATACTATCAGCATGGTTTTTGCTATCTTTATTATGCTATATCTCGCAAGTTATAATACCTAGGGTGTTGGTTCTTACTGCGTTCGATAGGTTCTAGCGTGTATTTCAATAAAATACCAAGAATATTTATGTTTATTGCAAATTTGACACTATAAACAACAAAAATGACAACGTAACTAAGTACAATTATGCTTTTACATAAATTAAGAAAAACAAACAGTTTTAAGCTATTTTAACACAATTTTTACTACAATATAACGTATAATTAATCTACTTTAATGTTCATTACTCACATTGTTTATTTAGCACTGTACACATTTTTTCGTAATGTTCACATCTTACGAATTTTGCTATGTATTTGGAGTGCCCTGATTGGTCGATATTCGTTACGCACTCCTATCTGGTGATACACTTTGAGTTAGTTAATTTTCACGGTATTCTTATCACTATACTTTCAAAATTCACTATTATGTTACAGTTCGTCTCTCACTATCACGGTGTTTTATACTTGTCGTGAACAGTAATATATTAACTATTGATAATAGAGAACAACACAGAACATTGAAAAGGACTCATTAATAACTATATAGAGAATTACAATAAAGAATAAAGTACAATTTTAGCATAAGGCCGGCTTATTCGTATCTAGACCTATTTGTGCCGTAGATTTCGAAAGATTAACAAAAAGGGCGCGTAAGTGCCGGTGACTTAGCGCGGGAGCGCGCGGAAACCTCTCCCCGCGCGTCCAATTACCCCGCGCGCCAGTCACCCCCGCGCATCTGCATAGCAACAATAGAATGCCTACTATTTATTTACAATAATTAAAATATTCTTATTTTGAATAATTCGCGTCGCTTACAATGAGAATATAATTCAGCACTGTATATGAAAAACTATTTTACGCATTTTATCGCGTTTGTATTTGATTTTTGACTGCCCGACGTTTTGGACACTTTAAAGCGTTCATGGTTACGGATGGACTAAGATGTCTCACGTTCAACAAGTCATCGTTATTACACAGATTTATCAAAAGATCTAAATAGTTTTATTTATAATATGTAATGCTCGCGTAAACATCAGAAATCATTAATTCACTACTCCCTATCGTGTCTGTGGATGTCGTAAAAGATTAGTGATGTTAGAGATGGAAAACTCGAGATAAAACACAACATGTCTGAGCAGTTTAGTATAGGAGGAAATGTAGGTCATTTCCTCCTATAGAATTTCCCTCCATTGGGCAAAGGCTACAGCCCAGCAGTGGGACGTGTATGAACTAATACGACACACGATAGTACGCTTGATATGGGCCATTCTTTTACAATATTTCTTTTTTTTTTCAGCCTCTACAGCACTTTAAAAAAAAAATAACTTAAAACTACTTATGAACTATTATAAAAACAAAGACTACTGCTAAGAATGATAAACATTTAAAATACTGTAGTAGACCAAAAAGGTTCTACCTCAGCATAAGCGGCAGCACAAAGGTGGTGCAGCGCTGGTTTTCAGGCAAAACCATTTCGTTGAGCACGGGCCGCCACGACACATACAAACACATAATAAATAACATAACAAATCGTACGGATTTGAACCCAAAATAAATCCCACCTCTCCAAAACTCCTCAAATTTATTTTACGAAGTTCTTATTGTATACTAACATACGAGGTTTTCAAAACTTTTTTCCTCGAAAATATGACCATTGTGAAATTCAATGCTTCACCCAATTCTGTTACATGTAAAATTCATTATCTCTGGTTCTATTAATGATATCGTTGATATTTTTTCAATTAATGATATCGTTGATACTAATGTTCTATTAATGATATCGTTGATATTTTTAACATCTATCCTTTCGAATTTTTTGTAGTACCGATGATAGTGGTGGTACTGACATTTTCTCTCGTGTAAATTTCCCTAACTTGATTTTTCTTACTCACTTTTAGAAATAAAAAGGCTGAAAAGGAAGATGTGTGCCCGTACTACGCTTTTTCCGAAGTGAACTGCGTGAGCAATTCGAGACTGAATATTCATACACGCTCCAGCACGTTTCAACTCGTCGCGCGCTACCCCTGCAACGTGAAGCGCAGTTGATATTATTTTCTCACTCTTAAGAGGCGCGTCCCTAAAAAACGCTTACTTACGGTTTTAAAAATGTTTAAGAACTCTCTGCATAAAATGACACGAAAAAAATACCTCAACTGCTTAACGAATGGGTCTATTAAGGCACCGTGTTATAATTTTAAAATAATTGTTAGTTGACGAGAAAAAAAATCCGAAACATTGATTAAAAACATCGAAATCGACCTTTGCCGTTTTAAATATCTAGGCTATTTCATTGTTATATTTGAAAATATTTTTGGGTGAATCGTATGACGAAAGTCGAAATAATAGATTCACCGTTAAATTTTTTTACTAATTCATAACAAAAAATAATTATTTAATCCTAAACATCATACATTTTTTTAGCCGAAATCGTTCCCAGTTGTCCATACATTTTAATATGAAATAAAAGCGTCTCGTAATTAGATTTATCATAAAACCTACGCGAAGAAAAATATCAGTACCGCCTCAGTATCCAAGGTGAACGCACGTCCGTCAGTTGCTCCGCGACATATGTCATTGCACTAGCTAAAAGTGGGTCGCGAGTGTTGGACACGACTACTAATTTGTATTTTTCGAGTAAATAGAAGAGCAATATGCAAGTTTAATTATATGTTTTTTTTTTCATCAGATTAGTTATCAAAAATCAATGTAGGTATTTATTAAAATCGAATTCGAGTAAATAGGGAGAAACAGAAAGAAAATTATTAGAATCATAAAAAGAAACACGGAAGATTCAAACTAAAGCAGTAAGTATATGTTAATACAGTAAGTTGTTCATCTTTTTATTGGTAAAAATAACCAAAATGGAGTTGAGAACTTATATGGAACATTTGCTTTTAATGTAAGGTTAGAGATTTTAAAATTTATATTTAGATTCATGATCCATATGCAAATAATAATGCATCAGAGATGAAATAAGGTGCAGAAATGAGAGTCGGATATTGTACTAGAAGCTTTTTTTATGCAATCTTCAAACCTTTATTTTTTTTTTAACTCAAATTGAAATGTATTATTTTAGGTTCCCGATTTTAATTAACTAATAAATGAAGATGGTTTTAAAGCACAGAACTATTAAACTATTTCATAAATGAAGTAAGAGAAGAATTGATGAAATGATGTTCATGGGATGAGAGTAAGATAAGACCATGATGTGAGCGAAATAGGTGCGAAGTAATGGGATGAAAGTAAGTTGAGAACGGTATGAGAGCAAAAAATTATTACCAATAAATTCCTTTTAATTATTGTTTCAGGATACAAGAAGTTTCAATCCAAAAAAATAACACTTTGAAATCCTTATATATTCAAATCATAACCGTGTAGTAGTAATATTAAACGCTATTCATTTCAGCCAACGTCGGAGCAAAGCATATCAGAACTTTTTGAGTGGTAGGACCACACTGTCGATAGTCTTCTGATTGCAGCTATGGGACGATCCGTCTGTGGTAGTACTATACTCTCGCAGACGATCGACACCTAAGTAGCAATTTGATGCAGCGCTTAATTCGATGTACTTCGAGAAAGCCAAAAGCCTAACTTTCTGGGTGTATTTCTATGTGGTGGGTTTTAGTGATATCTGAAATTTGCGGTAGTCTTGGTCGGGGCACTGAGCATGAGGGACTGACATGGTTTACAGGGAGACCCGATGGTCACTGCCGGCCACATGCCGGTCAACAGGGGACCTGAGTTCAGGATTATCCCCCTTGGGAGGCTGTCCTACCAACTGGCAAAAATCCCGTCGTGCCGGAGTGGGAAACCGGAGTGAATCTCAGCGGCTTTGCCTGGAGCCCCGGGGCCTTCCGTGCTTCGTCACAAAAGCGCCTCCCAAAACTCACCCCTCAAATACGCACTATGCTCCGCCCTTTTTTTGTATCACAGAATCCCATTATACCCATACACACTTCCTTCCTTCTCTTCTTAAAAAAAACCCATGATGACGAATGTTAAATAGAGAAATTTATTTACTGCGGGCCCCTTTCCACATTTGATGTGGATTTTTATAATATCATTTAGGTTTACATAGCAACCTCAAAGCCGCGGTGTACGTATTCATTCATACGGAACGATATCTGTTGTCGCTGCCTCCACGGTCATTAACCACGGTGATCTGTCAATTCTATGGTTCGGGGTCAATTCAATTATTTGAGAACGTCCAATGGGGGATTGACGAAATATTGGAGCAGTGTCCATCAGCGGAGGTGGTGGTTTTTGGAGACTTCAACGGTCATCATAAAGAGGGGCTGGAGTCCCGAACCACTGACCACCAGGATCGACATCTCTTCAATATGCCTCGGCCTATGGTGTCTCACAAGTGGTGACACAGCCAACCCCTGTTCCAGGTATTGAGAGCTACGAGTCTTCTTCACTAGATATTTTGCTGATTATACACCAACATGGATACCAGGTAGTGGTAGAAGTGCCACCTCGGTCGTCTGACTACTGCTTGGTCCCTAACAGAGCTCCTGTTGTGAGGCCAAGTCACTCTAAGACAACTGAGACTCGCAAAGTCTGGCAATATAAGTCAGCAGATTGGGATGGACTTCGCGATTATTACGCATCCTACCCATGAAAGCGACTTTACTTCGCTTCTGGGAACCTGGCGTCTGTGCGAACTACGTTACTGAAACGGTTATGACATGGATAGAATAATTCATCCCCCACAAAAAAGTTAATGAAAAATAATTGTTGTCAAATTCTCTGTGATTATTTTAAGCCCTATTAAGCGTTTTAATAAAAAAAGATCATTCATAATTAAATTTATATAACAGGTCTTTACCTATGTAATTGCCGTTCTGCAGTACTGGCCTTTTCAAATCAAAATAATTTTTGTTTGGCTAAGAATTCTAATTTCAAATTAATTTTATTTTAAAACATGGAATTCATTTTCCAAAAGTAGTCATTTGTTTATTGATTTGTGTTACGTTTTCATCGCATTTCAATTTTTTCGTCATCATGGATACTTTAAAAATTCGAGTAATTATGGAATATGAGTATCGTCGTGGCAGCAACGAGGCACAAGCGGCACGCAACATCAACGACGTTTATGGAGCTAACACTACAAACCAACGCACCGGCTGTTATTGGTTTGTTCGCTTCAGTTCTGGAAATTTCGAACTGAAAAATGAACCTCGCGGTCGTCCGAAGACTTTGGTCGACAATGACGAATTAAAGGCGATTGTGGAAACCGATGATACGTAATCTACGGCTGAATTAGCAGCAGCTTTCGATATTATCGTCAAAACAATATTGGTCCATTTGCGTCAAATTGGCAAGGTAAGAAAGCTTGACAAATGGGTGCCCCATGAACTCGATGATCGCCAGCACGAAGTACGCGTCGAGACATGCCTTGCATTGCTCAACAGATACACAAATGAAGGAATTTTGAAACGCATTGTTACTTGCGATGAACAATGGATTCTGTTCAATAACCGCAAGCGCTCAACAAGTTGGTTGGGTCTTGGTTTAGCACCTAAACAATACCCTAAACGAAAACTTACCCCTAGAAAAGTGATGAACACTGTTTGGTGGTCTAGCGCCGGTGTGATTCATCACAGCTTCTTACCAAACGGGGTGAGCATTACTGCAGATGTGTACTGTGAAGAACTGAACACAATGATGGAGAAACTGGCACATCTCCAACCAGCATTGGTCAATCACTAGTCTCCCACTACTCCTGCACAATAATGCGCGACCTCATACTGCACAGTAAACGGTCTCCAAGTTGCAAGAAGCTTGGAAGCTCTCCGTCATCCGCCATACTCACTGGACCTTGCGCCTACAGACTACTTCTTTTTCCAGAATTTGGATAACTTCTTGGCGGGAAAGAAATTCAATACCCGAGGCAGTACAAAATGTCTTTGAAGAATTTTTTGCCTCCCGTCCAGCTGATTTCTTTAAGAAGGGCATCAATAAACTGCCGCTGCGTTGGCAAAAATGCATTGATTGCATGGGTGATTACTTCGATTAATATAAATAAAAAATACATGAAAAAATATCGTTTAATTTTTTTCATACATAACGGCAATTTCATAGGTAATATTTATATTAACTTGACACATCTTGGTTTTTATTCCGCCTACGAGGCGGATACATATAAATGAACTTAAGAGGATCTTCTCGTCCAACGTACCTCAGTTTCTGAAAACACAGGTCTAGGACCATTGTGTTTTACCAGTGATGAATTACGGCACGGAAACGTGATCCCTAAATGTAAGCCTCATAACCAAGCTCAAAGTAGTTCAGCGTGCTATGGAGCGGGCTATGCCCTGGATTTCTCTGCGTCATAGAAGCCACAGAAGAACGATTGTAACCGACATAACATGAACAATTAGCACACTGAATTGGCAATAGGCAGGCCACATAGCTGGACGAACCGACAGCCGCTGGTGTGAGGTTGTCGAGTGGCGATCAAGTATAATAATAATAATAATATAATAGATATTTATTTCTCTTCACAAAGGATCAGATTTATAGCATTAGGTAATATACATTTGAAAACATACAACTTTGCGAGCCTTTGTGAGGGGCTGGTGTCCGTACTAGGGTAAACCTGTGTGACGGATCACCAGGCTCTCACTAGCTTACAAACAAAAGGTTAAACAGAATGATTAGTTTATCTTACTAGTCATTAAGAGGATAGCGATTATGTTATTAAAGAGAACAACAAGGGATAAATAATACAAACTGTGTAATATGTGCCCAATGTAGAAAGTGTGAGTGCTTGAACATGTCTGTGTGTGTGTGTGTGTGTAGGCATGTGAGCGTGTTTGAACGCATGCGAGGATGTGTGAGCAGGTTATGCATGCGTGTGTGCGTGAGTGCGTATGAATTACTGTATTAAGATTAGCGTTATGAGGGAATCAGAAGTAATTGTTCAGTTGAATCATAGTCCAATCTTTGGAGCCATTCAAGCAACCTCTTTTTACACACTGTTTTTGATAGAGCGTAGATTGAAATTTTTTGGTTTAACTTATTGTATAAGAAGCCGCCGAGAAACCCAAAATGGCGTTGAGCAAAAGTTGTACGATAATGTAAAATTGGACAGACTACGTGTTTGCGTCGTATATTTTCGAGTGCCTTGGGGTTATAAGTTAGCAGTGAATGCTGACGCATAACCGTTCTTTGGATGAAAAGTTGTCGTACGGTTAAGACCTTTGTCATCTCATAAAGATCTTTGGTTGGATACAGGAAAGGTAGAAAGTTGATGACCTTTAGGACCGCTCTTTGAGCCCGCTCAATTTTCAACATATTAGTTTTGGCTGAGCCTCCCCATACAGTGATACAGTATGAAATTATTGATTGACCTAAGGCAGAATAAACCATTTTCAATAAGTCTGGGTCAGCTACGTGACGAAGGTTCTTAAATATGAAAATTAATTTTCGAGTTCTCGCCGCCAGGTGGTCAATATGAGGCTGAAAAGTTAATGTACTGTCTAATGTAATGCCAAGGTACTTAATTGTATTTACGTGTTGCAAATTTAGACAAGTACACGAATTATCGTGGAAGGTACAAAAGCTTGAATGGGCCACTAATTTATAGTGATCACAGGGTGCTGTTGTAGCGTTTATGGTGAACGTCATGCACCTGGTCTTATCTACGTTAAGTGCAAGTTGGTTTGTTCTTAGCCATGAGACTAACATGTTGAATCCCATTTGCGCGTTACAGATAACTTGCGACCATGATTTAGCCTCAAATAAGAGTACTGTGTCGTCTGCAAACGATATTATCTTTCCCTGTGGCATCACGAGATTACATAGGTCGTTGATGTATGCTAAAAATAAGGTAGGACCCAGTATACTGCCTTGCGGTATGCCGCGTATCGTTGGTATATCGTAACTGTACCATTCCTTGACTCTTACTCTTTGCGAGCGATTTGCAAGATAATTGGCAAAGAGTCCATGTTGCATACCCCTTATCCCAAGGTGTTCCAGCTTCTGTAGTAGTAGAGGGACAGAAATAGTGTCGAAGGCCTTGGCTAGGTCGACAAATATAGCCACAACTTTTCTGTTTTTGTCCAGTTTGTCGGTAATAAACTCTGTTAGTTCGTGAATCGCATCACTTGTGGATCGACCTGATCTAAAACCATACTGGTAAGGCGATATTAACGACTTGTCTTCTAGATATTTTACCAATCGTTTGTTCAAGATCTTTTCAAGTATTTTCGACATGGTAGGCAATATTGAAATAGGTCTATAACTATTAATGGAACGTTCGTCACCAATTTTGTAGATTGGAAGGACCTCGGCTTGTTTCCAATTGTTGGGGAATTTACCGGTACTTATAGCTAGATTACATATATAAGTAATCAAAGGAATTATATGCTGTCTATATCTCTTGATGAACGTACTAGAAATGTTATCTCTTCCAATGGTGCAATTGCTTTTCAGACTTAGAATAATCTCCTCCACTTCCAATGAATCTGTTGGGTATAATCTTAGTGAATGGGGATGAGAGTAATAAAGCATCGTTTCCACTGAGGTAGTATTTCTAAGCTTACCACGGGTAACTATATCTTCTCCTATATTTGCAAAGAACTTGTTGATATTATTTATGGAGGATTGTGGATCTTGATCATTTATTAACTGCACCGCTTCATTCTTAGAACTGGTAGTATGCGTAATATCTTTGATGGTTTTCCATAATTTTTTACTACCTTTTTTAGCTATTTTGAGCGCTGCTTTTTCATGCTCACGTTTTAGTGTTTTTAAGAGATTGTTACAAAAGTTTCTATACCTTTTGTATGTTATGATTAAAACTTGATTCTCAGGATTCTTTTTAATTTTTCGGTGTAATCTGTCACGGTTTCTCATGCATCTAAGATGACCTTTGGTTATCCATGGTTTGGTTATTGTTTTACGGTTGGAGATTCTAACTGTCTTCGTATTGGCGATTATTATGTTATTTAAATTATTCGAAAATGTAGACACAGCAGTATCAACATCCGATGTCGTGTAAACATTGTCAAAATCTGCATTGGTCATATCAATATCAATTTTTTTGTAGTCCAGATGCTTCATAGTTTTATCAGTTTTATTGGTACTGTAGTATTGCTTGTTTTCCAAGATAAAAATGGTGGCATCGTGATCCGTTACAGAAGTTTCTGCTACGTAACAATAAGCGGGCAAACGAGTTTTCAGAATTATATGGTCCAAGCAAGTTTTGACGTGTGTTGCTATTGTAAAGCCGGGCAGCATACCGTGGGATGCTAGGAGATTTAAATATGCGAGCGAATTTGTATCAAGGTTACTCGGTTATCCGTTATATCCACGTTAAGATCACCTATTAGGATAATATTACTAGTATTGCGTATCGTATTTAGGTAATTATCGAGAGATTCTAAGAAATTGTTTAAATTTCTGTAGCCAGCAGGTCTGTAGATAGCTAGGATGGCAGTATTAGTATCGATTTTTAAAAGAATACAATTGCACTCGACAATAATAAGTTCATCAATTGTAATATTCATACTGTTTTTATAATATACTACAACACCTTCGTTTTGCGACAAATTATTATTGGTTTGCCGATAGCCATATCCATCAATCATGGGAATATTGTGGTTACAAGATAGCCAACACTCTGTCAGGACAATAAAGTCCCATTCTATCCGAGATCTTTTAAGAAGTGTAAGTAAGTCCGGTGCGTTACGAGTAATGCTTCTAATGTTTTGGTGTATCATTTTAAGCGATCTATTAGGATCTTTTACAATATAGATATAGAGCAATTATCGATATCACAAGTCGATGAATACGATATATTAAATTTATCCAGATCAGATGATATATCATTTAAATCATTAAATTTTATTGGATACAGTGCATGCACAAATTATCGATGTTTATTAAGTAATATCTAGATCTGTCAACACTAAGGGCAGTGGTGTCCACTTTGCAATTCCCAAGCGACTCCAAAACAATAATGGGTGATACTCTCTTTTTAATGAATTGGTGTATGGTTGAGTAAGATGTGATGTGTAAGTAACTTAAAAAATATCCGTACAGAATTACATCATATAAACATAAGTTTATGATCATTGCAATAGACCTAATAATTATTATTATTTTTAACAGAATTAACTTAGAAAAGGAATTGAAATACATTAATCTACAATATACAAACAGTTCTAATAAGCAAAAGTACATGAATAGTCATTTTTGTTTACATAATTCAGAAAGACAATCTTTTGTTTTAATTAATAGAGGTTTCATATTTGGATCCTTATTTAAGCGTAAAAAGATCTTGCCATTTACACTCCAGGATGAGAGGTTATTATCTTTTGCGTATTGTCGTGTTTCGAAGAAAAGCTGTTTCTGGGTGGGTGTTAACTGTTCGTCGGCATATATAGGCTTCTTCTCACATGGCAGCACACTGAATTGGCAATAGGCAGGCCACATAGCTGGACGAACCGACAGCCGCTGGTGTGAGGTTGTCGAGTGGCGATCAAGTATCAAACAACACAGTGTAGGATGAACAATAGGTGGTACGATGACCTGGTGAAAGTTGCTGGGCGTCATTGGATACAGGCGACACAGGCCTGCACTCTGTGGCGTAACATGAGGGAGGCCTACGTTCGGTAGTGGAGGGCGATAGGTGAAATGATGATGATGACTTATATTCATAATTTTCATTCATCATTGTAGCTCATATACGTTAAACTACCTGCGCTCCGAGCTATTTCCAAAATATAAAGCCTATGTTCATCTATCTATGTATCTAAAAAAAATATCTAACCGTTCCCATTATTATCTAATGGTACCATGGTCTAATTATTTTAGCATTTACCAAAAAACATTCGGATTTATAATGTTACTGTAATTTCTCCATCCTTATTATAAATGCGAAAGTAAGTTTGTTGGTTTATTTGTTTGTTACGCTTTCACGCTTAAACCACCGAACCGATTTCAAAAATTCTTTCACAGATGGAAAACTATAATATCAGGGAGTAACATAGGCTATATTTTATACCGGTATTCCCATGGAAACGGAAACTACGCGGGTAAGGCGACTGAAACCGAAGCGAAGCGAGGGCGGGTTGCTAGTAAAAAATAAATAGTAAATATAATACCCAGAAAGCCTACACACACACTAACCCCACCCTTTGCCACCGGCTATTCACTATGGCACTGTCTACGGTACCTCTACGTCACGATGCGATATACTAATGCCTAAATCATTGCATTATTTTTGTGACATTTTGAACATCCTACTAAGACAAGCGCGTAATGAATACGTACTAGTGCAAGCATCGAAATTAGATGTGTTTGTTTTCAGGGTGTGTGTACTAATACTGAGCGATGCGTCCGTGTGAGAAGAAAATGTCAATGTGTGCTCTATCAAAAGTTCCCACGCTCGAGGACGACAGCCTTAATCTAGTAACGGGCCCATCTTTCTGAAAGAAGACTTTTGTAGCTAAAAAAATTACGAATACGAAAGTATTTTTTACAGTCGATTTCGTTGTGGTTAACATTATGATAATATTATTTAAACAATTAAATTGTTGTTATTTCCAAGGTACTCGAGTTGGAGATGTACAATATTCACGTGACTGAAAGCTGATATTACTAACTTTTAAATGAAAACGTGTCTGTTTATTTTCAGTATAGCCTCTAAAAAAAATTTGGGAGCAATCAAAATTCTCAATTCAGAAAGGTTTACGATTTGTAAAAGAATGTCCCATATGTGATTAACACTACACTGATTTTACATATTATATTTTTTTAAAGACAACACCGTGCATCAAGGTATTAATCATTATATTGCAGGGGACTTTAGAAATATATAGATAAGGACACAAAGTACATCCAGACTCAGAACAACAATTTTTGGATCACACAAAGTGTTGTCCTGCATGGGACTTGAACCCACGACACTGGCACGGTACGTCGGCATCTATACCACTACACTATTTGTGCTGTTTATTTGTAAAATTATTATCACAAAGAAAACAAACAACACTTTTAAATTATGAAGCCATTACTTGTCTATTAAAAGGTAGTGTATGTATATTGTTAATAGCGGGAGGCACCACAGTCTTGCTGAGAGGCTGTGGCACTGTGGCCTGTGGCTGGTGTGTTTGGACTGTCGAGCCCTTCCGGCCTGTGCTAATGGAGTGGCGAGGTCAGCAGCACAGGGCGCTTTTCTTCCGACTGGTGCAGATATTGGTCAGGCCCATGAGTGTCACCGCATGGGCAGACCAGTGCCGTGAACTCGTCGGTGCCGTTCTGACGCTATAGACTAGTGCTAGGACTAAAGTCTAACTTTTTATTAGCTGCAGTAAAATGACGTTTTGTGGGTTGCCGGTTTTTGAAGAAAAATAAATAGGGATGTAGCTAAATGAGTGAATCATAAATGAATAATCAGTTTGGTTTTTTTTTTGAGATTTAATATTAAGTCGTAATGTATTTTTTTAACCTATTTTTATTACTATACTAGAGGATTGATCTTTTTTAGTGGAAGTATAGGGAGGTACATTCAAAATGAAACAAAAACATCATAATAATGTTATTTAATTAATCTTTTTCGAAATCACTGTCGCTGTCGCTTTCGGTCACACTAATAACAAATCTATCTGTCACTTCATCTATAATATGATCGAGGTGGCACATTTTATCTTCCTCTTTAATAGTGTGAGACACACAGTCACTCCACTTAGCCGGTGTCACTTTCTTGATTCCTTCTTGGAATAAAGTTTTCACTTCTTGCATTTTATACGTCTTATTATTGTTTGCGACGTGACTCTTTACCTGCGCCCATACCAACTCAATGGGGTTCAATTCACAGTGATAAGGGGGCAGTCTTAAAAGTGTGATACCTTTTTGTGCAGCCATCTCGTCTACGGCATATTTCTCAGTATGATTTTGTTGTTTCACAATATCTATGAGAGTGGCCTTGACCATATTTGGTTCAAACGCAATATTTTTAGTAGTCAACCACTCTTGAATTCGTGCTTTCGTCCACGACATCTTCGGGATTGTTTCGATCTTCCGAGAGTGATAGGGCGCATCTTTAAATGTAAGTTTTGGGCCCGTTTTTTTGGGAGGTTTTGGTGATTCGCTGTCGTTCTCCTTGTGCTCCTTTAAAACGGAATAAACTGTGCGGACGGATATTCCCAAGACTTCAGCCACCTTGTTAACGCATTCACTTGTTTTTGGAACTTTAATATTTGATTCTGAAGATTTCACTTCAAACACATATTTGTAAACGTTTTGGACCCAAAGTTTTTCAGTTGCACTTAGAGCTACACGTGGCCTTTTTTTCTTAGGAGATTTAAATGTGTCTCCATCTTGCGATGTGCTCGGCAGAGCATCCATGTCTTCAATGTATCAAACAAAAAAAAACTAACACGATTAACGAAAACAGGTAATGAAAAACAAACACAACGTAACATAAGTTTAACAATAATGATAACAAAAACAACGCGCAGTGGGCAAATCAAAGTTATTCATGCACTCAAAACAGAAGTATGAAGCCGAATGAGCGAATGACAACCAAAACAAAATGGCGGTCAAGCGTCATCGTAGCACCGTAACCAAAAACCAGTACTACCAACTTGAGAGAGCGTTTTCTTGAGTGTTACCTTGTATATGTCTAAAAGGATCAACGTTTATACAGCCTTTTATTTACATTAATATTAAATAGAATTTAGTATGATCATTATGAGTCAGCTATGGACGATTAGATATTCTGTAAACTTTTGTGAACTGAATCACATCCCTATTGAGATTAGGCTGTCAACATTATTTTACGGAATGACATTTAGAAACGTCATTTTACTGCAGCTAATAAAAAGTTAGACTTTAGTGAATCGTCTATCATCATCATTCATCATTTCGCCTCATATACGTCCCGCTACTGGACTCGAGCCTCCGTCATAATAGGAGGAAAGTTAACCTTACTATACCATGCTGGTTAAACAGGTTGGTATAGAGTATTGTTTCGAGTTTTCCATCTCTTGCATAGAATCGTCTATAGAGCTACGGTATTCTTTCCAGTTCCTATTAATAGCAAAATATTTGACATCATGTACCTAATTTTTGTCCCATAATGTTTCTTTAGGCTCAGCTCGATCGTTTTTATCTATTACGTCAACCAGAACTCATAATGGAAAACGAGTTTCTTTTATAGATAACTCTGTGTTAAATAATGCTAGTAAATTATTATTTATCTACTGTTATTATGTATATCAAATTCATCAATTCAAACTGTCTTCTATTCTAATCTTACAATGTTTTTATAACCTCCGCTTTACAATGAAACGGTCTTAGTAACTACAATTACTTTTTATAACAAACAAATAAAACAACTATTTTTAACTATCAGAATATAGCTAAATAATAATGATAAATATTCTAATGCATTTAACATAATTCCAAATAGTCAATTTTACACAATTTACATTAATTTAATTAAAAGAAATGTGTAAAGAAAGTGCTGTGTGGTAGCGGCTTCGAATACTACCAACCTTTGCTTTGCTCGTGGGTGTCGTAAAAGAAGACTAAGAGCCCTAGATTGACCCGGACCAACTCCATCTGGTACCATTTGGGTCAACGATTACATTCCCAAGGAGGGTTGACGTCAGGCAGGCGGCCGGTCATAAAAGTCATTGCAGAAACCTTTTGCAATATGTCAAAACAGATGACATATTGCGTCGACCCCAAGTAATTGGGATAAGAGCAAGATGATGATGATGATGTAATTAAAAGAAATATTGTTCTCATATATTGTTCAATAGACGGCGCTCTAACTAGAAATAAATTGCAATCTTTATTGTGTAAAAACAACTAAATATGGTTACAAATAATTACATTAATTCTAATCGATTTTAATTTGATCAATTATATAAATATTAAATCAAAGATTTCTAGAAATACATTCAAAAAGTGTCTTAAATATCATAGCATGATAAATAGCAGTGCTGTTACTACAAATAATTATTTAAATATTAGTTGCAAATATTTCAAACACGTTTATAACCATAATTGATAACACATACATCACATTTGGTGGTGCCACTGTGCTACACGCTAACATCGACAGTCTATATTTTTACGTATTAAAAATAGTAGAGTTACAAAAATCCAACTTAAAACATAATAAAGATATTCAGAAGTGTGCAAAATATAAGTGATATTACAGGCAAGAAAAAGTAGACTATTTGAAAGTGAAAAGAAGCAATAATACATACGAAGTTTTAATAATGTGTTAATTGGCAAAGGAAGTTTTAATAAAGTGCTATTTGACTATAAATAATTGTAAAAAGTAATATTGAAAAGAAAGAAATCCAGTAAACATAGAGTTGATTCATAAACAGTTAACAATACGGTGAAATTTTCATGGCAAAATATCCTAAGATTAGTTAAACACATACCCTCCAAAATAGAAATAATTATGCAAAAATATTCTGCAGCACCTTAAAGATACAAGTTCAAAAACAACTACATATTAAATTTAAGTCGAGAACCCTCTCACACATCCTTTTGGCAGCTTTCCCGCTCACCCAAAAAAGACATCGTGTCCACTCTACCTCCTCTCACCAGACCCAACCAGCCTCCGGCATTCATGGACGATGAAAAGTCAGAATGCCTGGCCGACTGCTTGGAGCTTCAGTGTACGCCGAGTACACTACACCCCGACGCCGCGAATCACCGCTTCATCGCCGACGAAGTGGAACGTCGTACCACTCTCTCGCGCTCGTTAGGAAACGACAGCCCCGATCAGCCCATCCCAGCAGTGACCACCGATGAGGTCGAATCGTTAGTCAGGGGTCTCAAAACCAGGAAAGCCCCAGGTTCGGACGGAATCTCAAATAAAGTCATTAAATTATTCCCCGCCCACTTGATAATCCTGTTGTGCTGCATCTTCAATTCAGCACTAAATAATAACATCTTTCCCGCGCAATGGAAAGAGGCCGTGGTAATAGGAATCCACAAACCCGGCAAGCGCCGTACCGAACCTAGTAGTTACCCGGGCGGTAACTACTAGGTTCGGTTAGTCTACTAAAAGGCCTAGGTAAGATCTACGAACGTATAGTTCTCAGTAGACTACGTACATTCGCCGAGGCTAACAACCTCGTTCCCGACGCACAGTTTGGCTTCCGAGCTAAACACAGCTGCGTACAACAAGTTCACCGTTTGGTAGAATACACAAGTAGTCAGTTCATCATGAACAGATATACGGGTGTATTATTCCTAGTCGTAGCGAAAGCATTCGACAAGGTTTGGCATGAAGGCCTAATCTACAAACTCTATCTCCTCAAGATCCCTCACTACTTAATTCTCATTATACATGACTACATAAGTCATCGCAGCTTTCGCTACAGGGTGGAAGGGACGTTGTCGACCTCCCACCCTATCAAGGCCGGCGTCCCTCAGGGGTCGGTCCTCTCCCCATTTCTCTTCACGCTATACACTAGCGATATGCCCAAATTCAACCGGGTACATAAAGCGCTTTACGCTGATGACACCGCACTCTTTTGTGCTGGTAGATCCCCAACAACATTAGCCAAGACTCTCCATACAGCGGTTACCGCCCTAGCCAATTGGTTTAGGAAATGGAGATTAGAAATCAACCCCGAGAAGAGTCAGGCGGTCATGTTCACTAGATGAACTGCCCGTTCCTACTCTATCGATAGCATTCCCCCCCTTAAAATTGTCAACAAGCCGGTCACTTGGACCAGGCAGGCCAAATACTTGGGAGTGACCCTTGACGATCGACTCAGCTTCGCCCCTCACATAAAGCAAGTCCGCGCGCGGGCAGCCTTTGCGATGGGCCGTCTCCACTGTCTACTCAACTCTAGGTCGCGTATGCCCCTGAGTAGCAAAGTCCGACTTTACACTACCTGCATACGGCCTATCATGACCTATGCCAGCGTGGTGTTCGCGCATGTTAAGCCACACAGGATCCACAGGCTACAGACACTACAAAATCGTTTCATGCGCCGAGCTACGGGAGCACCGTGGTTCATACGAAACGTCGATCTCCACATCGACCTTGAACTGCCGACCATCAAGCAGTTTATGAAACGGTGCTCTCAGAGCTACTTTGACTCTGCCATGACACACCCCAACCAACTAGTGGTTGGGGCGGCTTCCTATAGAACCTCCAAAATCTCATCAATCCGACGTCCTCGTCACGTCCTCGACGAAGAGGACGACAATATCACACTCGCTCAATAAAGAGCCTACACGGCCCGCGAGGCCTTAACAAATAAATATCCGCGGTTCCGTCCTCGCCGTCGAGGTTCGAAACCGCGCCGCGTTAACGTCACGACTAAAAACGTGGTCACGCCCACTTTGCCTTCAGCGACGCCCCAAGCCGAGGTCCGTTCCCCACAGGGGGAACCCTCGGGCGATGTCGCTTAGCATACTTTTCTCCGGGTTGAGAGCCCTCAGCGCTAACCCATAGTCCGCGTCAAGCTGTCAAGGCCATCTGCGGCCAACAGCTGTACACACACAAAAAAAAAAAAAAAAAAATAAGTCGAGAACTTAATGTTAATGTGGTCGAGTGGTTAACACTAGAGTACTCGCACCGCGTGTTGCCGCTGGTTCAAATCTCACTTCTACGACAGCGCTTTTTGTGAATGTTGTTACTAAATATTTATAAACATGAATTTCTTTGGCAATATAACACATAGACGTAACAAGAAATACTCGGATACGAAAAGTGAAGAAGAATTGAATACGACATCTAATAGCGTTATTATGTGCACAAAGTGAAAACATCAATGATAATACAGTACTAACGCCTAGTCACTTTTTAATTGGTCGGGAAGCAGTTGGAATCCCAGATCCGTTATCAAACATAAATATTGATTTAATAAATAGATGGAAACAAATTCAAAGAATGAAGAAAGATTTCTGGAAAGCCTGGTCATCTGATTATTTACATCAACTTCAACAAGGATACAAGTGGAAAGAAACTCAAGAAAATATTAAAGTTGGAACCATAGTACTAATAAAAGATAAAGATGAAAACATAAGTCCAAGTAAGTGGCCCTTGGCAAAAGTGGAAACCGTTCACCCAGGAAGCAACGGGGTGATAAGAGTAGTGACACTCAAAAAATCGACAGGTTTATGTCAAAAACTATCAATACATACATTAAACAACAATACACAGAGGGAGTTTTAGAATAGACACTAATTACGAAAGGAGTGATTTGGAACTGAATTTAAATAATACGATAAAAATAACTACTCAGTTTCAAAAGTTATGCACTGACACGCAACAGTATACAAAAGACACCCATTGTGCAGAATTTTATTATCATTTGAACGAAGAGAAAACACGATTTGAGAAGATAAAGGATTACCTTACTGGGATACAGATTTCTAGAAGGAAACGTGGATTATTAGGACAAATGTTAACATACGTGTTCGGAGTTAATGATGAAGTATACAGAAGTATTGACTCATTGAGTAGTAATCAACACGAACTTATAAACGCCGCCAATCATCAAACAAACATAATGTTATCTACAGTATCCGCTGTAAACCAAACCGAGGAGCGGATTAAGAAAAAGTTAGAGAATTAAAAAAAAAAAATGAAGTCGCTTCCGTCGCTTGTGGTGTTTGGACTGTAGTCTGGGGACGAGGTTTCCCATACCGTGGCCGTGGTTGTGGTGGAGCTGTCCGCTGTTTGTCTATGTCTGTGGCTTGTGTTGTAGTTGTTTCCTTGTTTTGTCTATCTCGACATTGTTTGACTGCCTGTGGTCTGAACTAAATTAAAAGACAAGCTAATACTATTAAAGAAAGAGATGTCACGGTGCTAGCCACATACGAATGAGACTCTATTCGCCTCCATATTGTGTTATCTAATCTTGTTTTAGCTTTGCTTCTGAAGCGGCTAAGTTGTCAAATATACTGGTGGAGCTATCAAATACTTCCTCCTTCGGTATGTCTGGTATCTCTGATTGGACTACTTGTGTGTCTAGAGTAAGATTACTCCTTTTAAAATATGATGCTTGCACAGTTGTTGTTGTTATTCGTTTAGCTGCAAGAATGTTGTTCAACGTCTTTACTACACAGCTTTCTGAAATGTGTAGTACTCCTATATCCTCTAGGTTAATCTCTTGTCTTTGTCCATCACATATTATCGAAGCTGATTGTGTTTTTGTAGTGATAAACATCCACGTATTCTGCATGTAAAGTTGTTTCCATAGAATTGTAGATTGAATGTTGCATCTTCTTGATGTGCATTGTGATTTAGTGTTATTATTATTGCTGAATAGCTGGTTCAATTGCATGTTCTTAACAGCCACGGGATAGCAAACAAACTCCGATTTTTTGTGTAAACAATCTTTGAACTCGTCTTTACTTAACTCAAAGTATCGTTCATTGTTATAGTCGAAGCCTATGAATGCTCTTGGGATTGACAAGCATTCAAAAGAACTCCCGGTCAACTTTTGAGGAATCGCCGTTATGTGTATTAACGTATATTTTCTTATGTCAGGAATAGGATAGTACGCAAATACGTTTATATGTGTTGCATTTATTTCCATGTTAGTCTGTATTAATTGATCCTGAATTATCCTTATGTTTCCAGGTAACTTTTGATTGGTTGTTTGTATTATATCATTAGCGTATTTAGGACTCAAAATCGTGTATATTGATGCGTTATTTAGGTATATATCAAGTAACCCGTTGTAATAGTGAATAATCTCTGTTATGTAATTGCTCGCTAATTGATACGTTTGTATTACTTGTATTTTCATATTGTTAGCGTCTACCATTTTATACCATACGTCGTTCTCGTACATGAATGCTCTAGCTTCATTTTTTTTTTAATTCTCTAACTTTTTCTTAATCCGCTCCTCGGTTTGGTTTACAGCGGATACTGTAGATAACATTATGTTTGTTTGATGATTGGCGGCGTTTATAAGTTCGTGTTGATTACTACTCAATGAGTCAATACTTCTGTATACTTCATCGTTAACTCCGAAAACGTATGTTAACATTTGTCCTAATAATCCACGTTTCCTTCTAGAAATCTTTATCCCAGTAAGGTAATCCTTTATCTTCTCAAATCGTGCTTTCTCGTCGTTCAAATGATAATAAAATTCTGCACAATGGGTGTCTTTTGTATACTGTTGCGTGTCAGTGCATAACTTTTGAAACTGAGTAGTTATTTTTATCGTATTATTTAAATTCAGTTCCAAATCACTCCTTTCGTAATTAGTTTCTATTCTAAAACTCCCTCTGTGTATTGTTGTTTAATGTATGTATTGATAGTTTTTGACATAAACCTGTCGACTTTTTGAGTGTCACTACTCTTATCACCCCGTTGCTTCCTGGGTGAACGGTTTCCACTTTTGCCAAGGGCCACTTACATGGACTTATGTTTTCATCTTTATCTTTTATTAGTACTATGGTTCCAACTTTAATATTTTCTTGAGTTTCTTTCCACTTGTATCCTTGTTGAAGTTGATGTAAATAATCAGATGACCAGGCTTTCCAGAAATCTTTCTTCATTCTTTGAATTTGTTTACATCTATTTATTAAATCAATATTTATGTTTGATAACGGATCTGGGATTCCAACTGCTTCCCGACCAATTAAAAAGTGACTAGGCGTTAGTACTGTATTATCATTGATGTTTTCACTTTGTGCACATAACGGCCTCGAGTTTAGGCAAGCTTCAATTTGATGTAAAAATGTTATCATTTCTTCGTACGTTAATGTCGATTCTCCAATTACTCGACGTAAATGGTACTTTACTGATTTTACGCTGCTCTCCCAAATCCCACCAAAATGGGGGGTTGCTGGTGGATTAAAATGCCACTGAGTACCTATACTGGTCATCGTATTTTGGAATCCAGGTGACTGTGTTATTTGCAACAATTCTTGTTCCAAAAATTTCGCTGCGCCTACGAAGTTCGTGCCATTGTCACTATACATATGTGACACGTGCCCTCGTCTGGCCATGAACCTCCGCAGTGTCGCAATAAATGTTTCAGTTGTCAAATCTCCCACTAATTCTAGATGAATTGCTTTTGTTGCTAAACATACAAATACGGCAATATATGACTTGTAGGACTTGTGACCTCTTCCTTTTATTGTTCTTGTTTGTATTGGTCCCGCATAATCCACTCCAGTGTGACTAAATGGATATGATTGCGTGACTCTTGCTTTTGGAAGTATCCCCATTTTCTGTACATTCGTTTCGGACCTGTATCTCGCGCATTTAACGTACTTTTTAGTATACCTTTGACAACTTGTTTTCCTCTTATAATCCAGTATTTTTGTCGTAGGAAGGCTGTAGTTAGTTTATTTCCCCCATGTAATGTTTTCATGTGTGCGTTTTGTATAATTAATGACGTTAGATAATGTCGGCGTGGTAATAGTATAGGATGTTTTTGATTATACGGTAAGTCAGCGTTTTCTATTCGACCTCCAACTCGTAATAATCCATCGTTATCAATAAATGGATCTAGTGTGGATAATTTACTGTTTTTCTGCAGTGATTTTTTCTTTCGAATAATTTCTTTTTCATCGTGAAATTCTTCTTGTTGCAATATGCATAGAATTCGTTTCTCTGTTTCTTCTAATTCCGTACAGGATAATGGTTCGTGTTTTTTGCGCCTGTTGATAAATCTGTAGCAATACGCTAATGTTCCTATCATTTTATTATAGTTAGAAAATCGACTCCAGATGTCATACTTTTCATTCGTAGTATTAATTGTTGTTGATAAACAGTACTTGGCTTCTTCATTTGGCTGTGGTGCTATTGTTGTAATAGGTATATCACTCGTCTGTAACCATGGTGGGTCGTTCCACCATAAGGAAAAGTTTATTAATTTTTCTGGCTCCAATCCTCTTGATATAATGTCGGCTGGGTTTTCAGACGATATGACATGATTCCATTGAGCGTTTGGTATTATGCTGTTAATTTCTAACACTCTGTTGACCACAAACGTATGCCATCGCCCAGGATCTCCTTTTATCCATGCCAACGTGATTATAGAATCCATCCAGCATGAAATCACGGTATTGTTATCACCGTTTAGAGCATTTTTTATTTTTCTATTAAATTAGCCAATAATACTGCGGCGCATAGCTCAAGACGCGGTAATGTTGTTTTTTGTTTTTTCGGTGCAACTTTTGACTTAGCTAGAAGCAATGTTATATAGTAACTGTTATTCACAATTACTCTGCTATAGACGACAGCCCCGTATGCTTTTTTTTGAGGCGTCGCTGAATCCATACAGCTCAAACTTTGTCCTGTCTATCGTGTGACACCATCGTGGTACTTGTATACTTTCTATGCTTTTTAACCCTTAACCACCTGGCATACGTCTCACAGACGCCAGTAAATAAAAATTGTTTATATTTTGGCGCGCAAAGCACGTATCAACTTGCACGTTTCTGTACCTTCTCGCCGCGTCCCTCAGTACCACGCAAGCGCTCGTCGTGGCCGTAGGTGCGCGCGTTTGTCATAAGTAAATAAAAAACTGGCGTTGTCCGTCTGTGAGACGGATGGTAGGTGGTTGCGTGATTTTTTTTAAACATTGTTTTTTTGCTGTTTTAGTTTAAAATGGCTTCTAATGATAGTGTTATTGAGCGTTGGTTAGAGCAAGAATTATCTGACGACGAAAACCTACCAAATGATGAATGCAGCGACGTCGATGTGGAAATTGGCATACAGCACGCATTGGAGGATAGTTGCGAGTCGAATACTGAAGGTGAAGAATCAAATTCCAAGGAGAACCATGGCGTTATTGTATCTCAACCTCAAGCTTTACCTCCAGAGCAAGAATTTTCGTCTGAAGATGAAGTTCCTTTGTCAATAAGGAGTCCGAGACGTCGAAAAAAAAACTATTTCGGTAAGAATCGTTTTCGGTGGTCTTCTGCTCCTCCATCATTACGCTCGAGAACATTGCAGAGTAATATAGTTGAAGAAAGAGAAGGTATAAAGCCAGCGTACCGGAATGAACTAAATGCTTCTTCTTCACCACTGGACATTTGGGAGAAATTTTTCACTGATGATATGCTTGAAAAAATAGTTCGTAACACAAATGTGAAGATTCAAGAAATTAGGCCCAATTACCAAAAGCCAACCTGTGTTCACGACATGGACCTTATGGAATTGAAGGCATTTATAGAGCTTCTCTTTTATACAGCTATATTCAAAGAAAATCATGAGCATTATACATCATGGTATAGTAGTGACGGGACTGGACGGGAAATATATAGCTGCATCATGAGCAAAAATCGAGTGGAAGTATTGCTAAAATCCCTTCGATTTGATGACTCCGAGACCAGATTAGAACGTAGAGAAAACGATCCTTCTGCGCCGATTGCCGAGCTCTTTAACTCATTTATTGAACAATGCCAAGCTGTTTATGCGATTGGAAGCTATGCATGTATCGATGAAATGTTGCTGGCGTTTCGTGGGAGATGCAGGTTCAAAATGTACATGTCCAAGAAACCTGCCAAGTACGGCATAAAAATACAATGCCTTACAGATGCAAGATCGGGGTATCTTTTGAATGCCTATATTTACCTAGGAAAAGACTCCGATGGACTGAATTTACCAACAGAATATCAGCGATTAAAAAAACCAACTCAAGCTGTACTGCGACTTATTTCTCCGATAGAAGTATCAAACAGGAATGTTACTACTGATAATTGGTATACTTCTGTTGAGCTTTTAGATGCACTGAAAGACAAACATCTAACCGTTGTGGGAACGGTGAGGAAAAATCAAAAAGAAATACCCAAAGAATTCCTACCAGCCCGTCATCGATTTGTTGATTCAACGATCTTTGGTTTCACAAAATATATAACTATATCATCTTATGTCCCAAAAGCAAATAAAGCAGTGATTACTATGTCGAGTATGCATCATATGCCAGACGTAGATGATGTTACGAAGAAACCGGAAATGATACTTTTGTACAATCGTACCAAGATCGGAGTGGACCTGCTCGACCAAAGGTGTTCAAATTATACCACAGCCCGCCGAACGCGCAGGTGGCCATTAGCAGTATTTTACAGGATGCTCGATATTTCGGCTTCAAACTGCTACGTAGTCAGTTTATCTACTCAAGCCCAAGGACAAAAAGTTGAGAGCAGGTTCAAATTCATGAAAAGACTAGCTGAACAGCTCACCAGACCGTATATGGAGCGTCGAGAAAACAACGTAAAGATTCAACGTAACATTCGAATCGCACTTCGACGCATCCTTCACTGCGGTAATGACTCCACCCCACCAACTCTACCAGGTGGAAGCAGTTCCGAAGAAAGATTGACTTCTAGAAAAAACTGCTTAACCTGCGACCCTAAAAAAAAACGCAGGACACAATACATATGTTTTGAGTGTAAAAAGCCAATTTGTATAGAATGCTCCAACAAAATGTGCATTCACTGTCGGGAAAATCTATAAGATTGATGCCCTGCAATTTTTCAAAAGATGTGATTATAATGAGAAAGTGTTGATTTTATATGTCTTGTTGATTATTCTATTTTTATAAACAGAAAGAAAAAAGTTCCTATCTCATATGATTATTTTTATAGATCTCGTTTTTTGAATAACAAATTGTTTAAGCTAGAATTAAGAGTTGTTGCAAACAAATTAAGATTTTAAGAAAATATATTGAGTTTTCTGTGCCTTATTTGATTTAATAAATACTTTGATATGTATTTTGATAGATTTCAATTAAAAAACCAAACCATTCACCCTTAGATTTTACATATGAAGTTCTTTTCACTCGCCCGTCTGTGAGACGTATGGTAGGTGGTTGTGTGACAAGATTAGGTGGTAGGTGGTAGAGGGTTAACTGTTTTTGTATTCCTGTCCATTTATTTCGTATTATGTCATTTACTGGTTGGTCCCATTCCACCCCAGACGTCCACAGTTGTTGTACTAGTAATTTTAGTGTTATGATGATGGGGGCCAACCAGCCCAAGGAATCAAATATTTTCGCCACCTCTGACATAATGAACCAATTGGTGGGTTTTGTGTTTTCTGTTATAGTTATTTGAAAACAGAATTTATCTTCGCCTGGAGACCATATAATTCCCAACGACTTTCTTGTTTCGTCTAAGGGTAGTTTCAGCATCCGACTTCCTTCGTTATCGCATGTTAAATTGTTCAGCAATTCCGAACTATTTGAAGACCATTTTCGTAGTTGGAAACCACCTTTGTTTAACATTGTTATTAATTGTTCTTGTAACTCCTTGACGGAGCTTTCCTGGGATTCTCCTGACAAAATATCGTCAACATAGAAATCCTGTAACGTCACTCTACTGGCGATAGGGTAATTGTCTTGTTCGTCTAATGCTAGTTGTTGTAATGTTCTCACGGCCAGATAAGGCGCGCTTGTTGTGCCATAAGTGACCGTTGTTAGTTCGTATTCACTAATGGCCTTTTTTGGAGAAAATCTCCATAAAATTCTTTGATATTTATAGTCTTCTTGGTCTATTTTTATGAACCGGTACATTTTCATAATGTCGGCCATGAAAGCAATCTTACGCGTTCGCCAGCGTAATAATATGTTTGATAAGTTTTGTTGAAGTCGTGGTCCTTTATGTAAATTGTCATTAAAGCTTATTTTACTACTTGTTTTACTACTAGCGTCAAATACCACTCGTAGTTTTGTTGTAAGAGAGTCTTTTTTTATTACCGCTTGGTGGGGAATATAATACTCTCCTGTGTAATATTCTGGTTTAGGTACTTTTCTCATATGACCCATATTTAGGTACTCCTACATAAATTCCTTGTATTGTTGGCGTAAATTTTCATTTTTTTGGAACTGACGTTCTAGTTGTAATAGTCGAGCCACGGCTTTTTTCCTTGACTCGCCATATTTTATGTTCGCGTCCTTAAACGGCAGTCGTACCGTATAAATGCCGTCGAAACTTCGTATTGTAGTATTTGTATAGTAATTTTCACACAACTCATCATCTTTGGTGAGTGCATAGTGTCGTGGAATTTCTTCTAATTCCCAAAATTTTGTTAATTGTTGTATGTCGTCGGTGCGAGTCATCATGCTTAATACTTTGATGCCAGCATTTGTATCGTGCGGATATAACCCGGATAAAATCCAACCCAATTCTGTTTCTTGAGCGAATAATCGCTCAAGAAACAGAATTGGGTTGGATTTTAGGCGGTATAGACCGCCTTGTAGTCGTTTAAAACCTTGTAATAGTATTTTACTGTATTCTTGGGCACCTAAAATTATGTCTATAGGTCCCTTTTTGTTGTACGTTGGATCTGCCAATAGAACATTGTCCAACTCTTGTAATTGTTGTAAGTTACTTCTTGGTAACGAGTTTGTAAGCTTCGGTAGTACCACAAGCGTTACAGGTAGTCTGTAGTCACTAGAGTACCTTGGTTGTAGGTTTATGTTAATTATATATTTCGATGTCTTAGGTTCGTTGTCTCCAATGCCTTTTATTTCGGCTTGGACCTTTTGTCTTGGATACGACAGCAGATATGCTACTTCTTCCGTGCAAAATGACGCTTCTGAACCCTGGTCACACAATACTCTTAATAATTGTGGTGTTCCATTATACGACGTGGTTTGTAATAGCGCTGTGACCGTATTTTTGCCTCTAAATTGGTAGCTGATAAGTTCGATAGCGTTGTGTTTTGTTTTTTATCACTCACAGTTGGTTTAGGAGTGAACTTTTTCGTATACTCAGAAGACTCTGGTTGTTTTTTAATTAAATCGAATGTTCGGTGTAATAGTGTGTTATGACCTTTATGTTGACATATTTCACATTTTGTATAAAACTCGCTCATACATTGTATTTGTTTATCATGATTTAAGCAGCGTTTGCACATTCCTTTGTCTGAGACTTCCTTATATCGTTGTGTCACGTTCAAGGTTTTAAAACTAGGGCATTTATTTATATTATGTTCTATGCTTTTGCAGTACCAGCAATGTTTACTTTTTGACCATTCTGCTATTGGTACGTGCGTTCCCCGTTGTTTATTTATTGTATGATTCACCGAGTTATTACTCAGGTACGTAATTTTTTGCTGATCGTAAGACTTTAAACTTTTAAATCATTTTTCTAAAAACTGTAACATTTCTGTGTTGTAACTGATCCTCGTATTTTGAGTCAGTTTGTTGGTCCCATTTCCTGGCCAAAAGTCTAGCCAAAATAGGGTCCCATGTTGAAATGTCAATCCCTTGATGTTTTAAAGATTCCAAACATTCTTTTATGGTGTCGTGCATGTCTCTTAAACCCGCTGCATTCGCAACATTTAGCTTGGGTAAATCTAATAGTTTATCGATGAATTTAGTTGATATCATTCGTTCGTCTTCATAACGTTGCGTAAGCAATTTCCACGCGGTTTCATAGTTTGATTCACTTATCGTTAGATGACGTATAATTTTTGCTGCGTCACCTTTTACATTTGTCTTTAAATATTGCATCTTTTCTACTAATGAAATATTTTTATCTTCATGAATAATTTTTTTGAATAAATCATGAAAAGTATACCATGAGTCATAACTCCCCGTAAAAGTTGGAATAGAGATACGGGGTAGTTTGCCTGACGACTGTGTTAAGGTCATTTTTTCACTGGAACTGTCATGGATTTTTTCTTCCAGCATCTCCATTGTAGTATCGAACTCAGGGTGTTTTCAAAATATTTATTTTTGAAGTAAAGGTATCCCGATGTATCCTCCTCCAATAATAATTCAATGTGTGTTTCTTCAATAACCTGCCATCGTTTTTGTAAATTGTTTATTGTAGTTTGTAAATGCCATATAGGTTTGTTTTCAGTGACTGATTATTTCGCCTGTATTAGCCTTTTTGTCATCTGGGATATCCGGAACATTTGTATAAACGTCTTGGGATTCCCACTCCCTTCTTCTTCGTTTGTGTTTTGTTCTTCAGGTTCATATATCGCCTGAACAAGTTGAAGTCTTTCTTCATATTTTTGTAGGTGGACTAAGCCCTTGTTGTATTGTTTCTGAATATTTCCAAAGTAATTTGTGGTGATATATTTGTGAGATGATAACATCTCTTGTTTCTCCAGTTTCGAGTGATTCTCTTGCACCCGTTGGAAAATAGTAGTTAGTGTTTGTCTTTTTTCGTCAATGTATTTTTGTGTTCTTCGGCTCACGGAGTCCTTTTTAATGTTTGTAATTATCCTCCTTATCTCGTTATAATCCTCCTCCCGGCTCCTGATTGCTGTGTTTATTTCTTGTATGTCCATAGTGCTTCTTTTGTCTCTTCCCTTATAGCCCTACCCTAACTTCCCTACTACTAATGTTTTAAGTCAATACTTATCGTACCTGCGCTCTCGCTATAACAAGTCCCTGAAGGTGCAACTTCTCAATTAGCTGGTGAATCCCGCTTGTGGGAGGCCAGTGACCGAACCGCAACGAGAGGCTTTCTGACAGAGTACGTGAGTAAAAGTCCTTCAGTCAATTCCGAAACTGATGCTTTGTTGAGTACACCAGCCCGTTCTTAACTGATTTGTATGTCTGTAATGTCAAACCTACGGGGGGGTTAGAGGGAGAAAAAAAAAACTTTACTTTTTGCTCGAAGGACCAAATGTACGGCGTCGTATGGGCTTATGGACTAACGCCGTGTTTGACAGAAGAACCTAAGGTTATAGTTTGATGTACCTAAAGCCCTTAAGTTCCTAGCCTATCTGATGGGATACCAGCACCGCGCTACCTAAGGTGACAGGTAGAAGTGAGATGGATGTTTGGGTGGAGGATTGGTAATTCTCACTGCCAGTCAAGCAGACTCACAAGACCGATCAGAACTGACGGCTAAGGGTGTCTTGGCCACAGTGAGAGTGTAGTAACTGAGAGATGAATAAATTCAAATATGATTTATTTTACAATATTTACACCTTATATACTATTTATTGCTAGTACATACATATACCATTTTGTGTAGTGTGTCGTAAGTGTGAGGTGTAACGCAGCATCTTTAGTCACGTCCGTGCAAATCTTGCAAATCTGCACTGTTGCATGTTGAACGCTCTTTGAAAGCACGTCCGTAGCTATTTATGAATTTGCTGCGTTGCATGTTCAATGTGCATTGAACATATTATTCTTCAGGGTCCTGTTTTTGCAATACCTACTGGTCGGTAATAAATTTGCTGAAGTTTGTACTTAAAGTGGTGTTATTTACTGATAACATATTTTCTGTAGAAAGTGGGTACTTGCAGAAGGGGAGACACAATTTGGTAAACCTCAATATTTAAAATCTCTTAAAGTTTTTAGATTCCAAATGATTGTAAATAAAACTACTTTTACGGATTATATCGCGTTTGTATTTGATTTATGATTGCCCGACGTTTCGAACACTTTGCAGCATTCATGGTCACGGGCGGACTAAGGTGTCTCACGTCCAACAAGTAATCGTTATTACAGACATTTACAATTATCTACCCGATACAGAAAATAGTTATAAACTTATTAAATTGTTACCCACATTTTAGTACAAATTTATTGCCAGTGTAAGAAGAAAATGAATCTATATGAAAAATTATATTGTTTATGGTTAGTAATTATTAAATTTGTAGCAATTATTATTACAATTTGTTGATTTAAAACTAACAAAACAAATATACTACCACCGGATCGGAACGCGGCCACACTGAGAAAGATCCGGCAAGAAAACTCAGGGGACATGATGCTAAATTAATATTGATTTTTAATTTTAGATGCGGCTTACTAAAAGATTTTTGATTTATAAAATTATCTTTAACCATTATTATTGTGGGTCAAATCTATACAATAAGTGCTCACAGTATCATGCAGTCTTGTGGTGGTCTCTTTGGATTTATTTTTAATTATGTTTATAACAGGATCCCAGCTTGATGGTAATACCCAGCCATCCTCTCTATTGAAATTTTTGTGTTTTTTGATTTCAATAGCCTCGCGTACCATTCTAGGCAGGTATCGGTGTTCCTTTGCGAGGACTTGAGGTTTATCAAACCTAATGTTATGGCGGGAGCGGTCCTGACTATGTTCACAGACTTCAGACTTAGTGTGGCGGCGGTGCTTCACATCAGCTATGTGTTCTTTGACCCGAGTTCTTATGGATCTCTTTGTTTGCCCAATATAAGAGAGACCACAGTCACAGTCAAGTTTATAAACTCCTGCATCTTGTAGAGGGATCTGGCACTTGACAGGTGGTAAGAACTGACTTATCCTTTTGAGTGGCTTAAAATAAGTTTTTATGGAAGCCCGTTTCAGGATATAGCCAATCTTGTCAGTGACTCCTTTCACATAAGGTAGTACTGCAGGGAGGCGCTCAACTGTGGGTGGTTTCACACGGTCTCTGCGACGGGGGCGTGGAACTTGCAGCTTGTTTGCACGTAGAACCTGCTTGACATGCTGCAGCTCCCCAGCCAGGTGCTCCTCGTCACAGATTCCTCGTGCTCTCTGCAACAAAGATTTAGACACGGTAGCTAACTGTGAAGGGGGATGATGAGAATCTCCGTTCAGATATCTGTCAGTATGTGTTGCCTTACGATACACTGTATGACTCAAGGTGTTATTGGGTTTACGGATAACCAAAATATCTAAGAAAGCTAATGAGTTATTTGACTCCAGTTCCATAGTAAATTGAATTTTTGGATTGATGGAGTTAAGATGGTTTAGGAATATGGTTATTTTGTCTGTTGGTAGTATTGTGAAAGTGTCATCTACGTACCGCTTATAGAACCTTGGTGTGACAGGTGAGCTTGATAAGGCCAGCTCCTCGAAGTCCTCCATGAAAATGTCAGCGACAACAGGGGAGACAGGCGAGCCCATAGCCACTCCATCTACTTGCTTGTAGAATTCATCATTCCACAATAAATATCCAGTTGTTAGGCACTGACGTAATAGTTCAGCATATTCCGGTGGCATATTATTGTCTGATAGCTTCTTAGTTACAGTTTTAATGCATTCCTCTACAGGTAAACAGGTGAAGAGTGATGTGACATCAAAACTGACCATAGTTTCATTGTCAGCGAGATGTAGATCTTTGATTTCACTGACAAAATGGTATGAGTCTTTTACAAATGCACTAGTGTGTCCCCGGAGTTGTGAGAGGACTTTTGCGACCATCTGGGCTAACTTGTAAGTCGGCGTGTCTATCTGACTTACTATTGGACGTAATGGGGCACTTGCTTTGTGTATTTTTGGCAACCCATACAGTTTTGGTGGCTTACAACACGGTGGTATGAGCTTTTTCACGTCTAGATGTAATGTATCGGAGTGTTTTATTATTAACTTTTTTGTGTTTTTCAACACAACATTAGTGGGGTCTGTTTTAACCTTTTTGTAAGTCGTTTCATCCGATAAAAGTTGATTAATTTTGGCATTATAATCTGACGTATTCATTACCACGGTCGCGTTTCCTTTGTCTGCGCGCAGGATGACGATATCTGATTTGTTACGCAAGTTCTTTAATGCAAAATGTTGTTGTTTTGAAAGATTACGTTTTGGTGGCTTACAGCGACGTAATAGGGACGAGATGTCTTGTCGGATAGCCTCCATATCTTCCTTTTGAACGGTATTTTTAATCAGTACGCCTTCTACAGCACAAATTATTTCCTCGTAAGGTATTCGCGTTGGTGTTATAGCAAAATTTAATCCTTTCGACAATACCTGAAGTTCAGATTGGTCTAAGATTTGTTTTGACAGATTTATGACAGCGCGATCTGCGTGTGAGTCTATGGTTGGCGGGCGCGTTCCGTTCCCAACATTGAAATTTTGCGTTCCATGTTCAACGCGTAGGTTTCTGTTACTTAATTTTTCAAATTTTGTAACGTGTTTATTTTTGCATCTATTATATTTAGTTATTTCGCGCTTACCTAGTTGTTCGATGCAACTTTTAAATTCGGCTATCGTTAAAACTGACTCAACTTCACCAGACTTTATCTCTATTTCACAGTTAATATTGTATAGATCCGATCGGGTTTCGTGAATTACAGTCTGCAATAACTTTTTACTCGCCTGTTCTAAGATCTTCGCGCTTCCACGTATATTTTTCTTGCAAGGAATCCTTACACACGTAGGAATGAGATTATGGTCTCGGCATCTCTTCAAGAAATTTAATGAAGTTATATATCTTGCGCGCTTAGTATGAAGATACTCTAACCGGCGTATTTTATTTGCAAATTCCAGTCCGTACTGGTTTACATAATGATATCTGATGTTTACGCGAGCACTACACATTGTAAATAAAACTACTTTTACGGATTATATCGCGTTTGTATTTGATTTATGATTGCCCGACGTTTCGAACACTTTGCAGCATTCATGGTCACGGGCGGACTAAGGTGTCTCACGTCCAACAAGTAATCGTTATTACAGACATTTACAATTATCTACCCGATACAGAAAATAGTTATAAACTTATTAAATTGTTACCCACATTTTAGTACAAATTTATTGCCAGTGTAAGAAGAAAATGAATCTATATGAAAAATTATATTGTTTATGGTTAGTAATTATTAAATTTGTAGCAATTATTATTACAATTTGTTGATTTAAAACTAACAAAACAAATATACTACCACCGGATCGGAACGCGGCCACACTGAGAAAGATCCGGCAAGAAAACTCAGGGGACATGATGCTAAATTAATATTGATTTTCATTTTTTCTGTGAACATAGTCAGGACCGCTCCCGCCATAACATTAGGTTTGATAAACCTCAAGTCCTCGCAAAGGAACACCGATACCTGCCTAGAATGGTACGCGAGGCTATTGAAATCAAAAAACACAAAAATTTCAATAGAGAGGATGGCTGGGTATTACCATCAAGCTGGGATCCTGTTATAAACATAATTAAAAATAAATCCAAAGAGACCACCACAAGACTGCATGATACTGTGAGCACTTATTGTATAGATTTGACCCACAATAATAATGGTTAAAGATAATTTTATAAATCAAAAATCTTTTAGTAAGCCGCATCTAAAATTAAAAATCAATATTAATTTAGCATCATGTCCCCTGAGTTTTCTTGCCGGATCTTTCTCAGTGTGGCCGCGTTCCGATCCGGTGGTAGTATATTTGTTTTGTTAGTTTTAAATCAACAAATTGTAATAATAATTGCTACAAATTTAATAATTACTAACCATAAACAATATAATTTTTCATATAGATTCATTTTCTTCTTACACTGGCAATAAATTTGTACTAAAATGTGGGTAACAATTTAATAAGTTTATAACTATTTTCTGTATCGGGTAGATAATTGTAAATGTCTGTAATAACGATTACTTGTTGGACGTGAGACACCTTAGTCCGCCCGTGACCATGAATGCTGCAAAGTGTTCGAAACGTCGGGCAATCATAAATCAAATACAAACGCGATATAATCCGTAAAAGTAGTTTTATTTACAATGTGTAGTGCTCGCGTAAACATCAGATATCATTTCCAAATGATTGTTTTTACATTCCAAATATAATTGTAAAATTTAAAAATTAATCTTACCCAGTGCTAGTATATATACTGTATTGTGTCATGTGAAGAAATTAGTGTCTGGGAGCCAGAAATTTTAACATTGTAAGTACTTATATATCATATATAAAATCAGATGGTGCAACAGTCAATGGTGGAAGTTTTTATTACTTTGTGCCTAAGA
The DNA here is from genome assembly GCA_032191425.1 of Lymantria dispar. Taxonomy (NCBI): domain Eukaryota; kingdom Metazoa; phylum Arthropoda; class Insecta; order Lepidoptera; family Erebidae; genus Lymantria; species Lymantria dispar. The sequence continues at coordinate 2,566,651 of JAVQHN010000033.1, forward strand.
AAATAAAGTTTTTAAATAGTTTACTGCTGTTAAAGTTTTTATAAGTGTTAATAATAAGTTACTTGCCTTTTTATTTGTCTGGTGAAGTGCTCGTGAACAGCTCTGATCACTATAAATATTTAAACTAGCGTTCAGTGTGAGCAACAGTATCTGAGTGAGATCCGCATTTAAATTTAAACCAATTTCAAATCAAACAATATAGTTAAACAATATAGGTAGTTGCTCAAGCACATTCCGTTTAAAATATTGTAGTTCATTTCGTAAATAAGTAATTACAATATAGAACTATAATTTAAAAGTAAACAAAACGGTTTTGACGGTTAGCACACTTTCATTATTTACTGTTTACCTACAATCAGCTGTTTGGTCAACTGATGCACGACCAAGACGCACAGCGAATTATTAGTGACATCTACCGCACACTGATACAAACTGGCACTATTATATCGCCTGTGAATTATGAATAACTGCGGTGCTTGCGGTCGTTTTGTTAACAAGTCAGATGTCGTGAGTTGTACGAAATGTTCAAAAAAATACCATTCGGGATGTTTAGGAAAAGCCAAAGGTACAGTTAAACTAAAAAAAAGTTGAAGAATAAACCTCGAGATAATCACGCGGAAACCCAGGAACTACGAGAGACACTGACTGGCAACACCTCGCTTATAGAAGGGCTGGAGGACAGAGTTGGAGCCCTTGAAAAGGAATTGGCTGCTAAGAAAAATACTGTCGACAACCTTGAGACCATTATCCAGCAGTTTAAGGCAGATCTCAATTATAGGGATCAGGACATGCTAAGTAATGACATAGAAATTGTCAACGTACCAGAGACTAATGGCGAAAACCTTGTACACCTAGTGAGTTTGATTGGTACGAAGCTAGGTGTCACAATCGAGGAGCATAATATTATCTTGCAGAACGGTTAGGGTCGAAAAAGACGCGTGTCACTACTGGAGGATCTGCTGCCGCCACTCGCCCGCGCCCGCTAGTGGTCCGCCTGGCACGTCGTTCCCTACGCGATGAGGTGCTGCACGAGATGCGAGTTCGAAGAGGTGCCAACACTGCTGACTTTGGCTTGGCAAGTGAATCACGTCCATTCTACATAAATGAACGACTCACTAAATACAACCGTGCACTTCTTTACAAAGTGTGCCAAGCTCGTGCTCGGCTGCAGTGGAAGTTCGTGTGGACGAAGCGTGGTGGCATCTTTGTGAAACAGGCAGAAGGCAAGCCCTCATACGCGATTACCTCGGAACAGGATTTAACTCGTGTTTTTGGAGACGTCTCCGTTTAATAGTATACTTTCCTCGTTATCTTTATTAGTAATTAATTTCGGTGGATGTATGTGTGATTTCTGTGGATGTATATATAATGTTATAGACGTAAATAATGCTTGTGTTATGAGCAATACATGTTGTAATATACGTATTTCTATAGACACTGCATGTCGAGGAGCAATATTTTTCTGCCCATCGCTGTATTTATATTATTGGTTTTCATATATAAACTTATCTTGTGAATCATGTGACCTGTGTATACAGGACCCTAATAACATGAACTATTTGTATTGTACGTTACTATGTCTTAGTGTTTGTATTGCATTAAAATTTACTGTAAACAAACGTTACGGATTGCAGACTCGGTACGGGTATCGTGGCATACTGTGCTTGCAAGGTGGAATTCGGTTAAGGTCGGCAACGTTAAGTAGGGTAACAATGATTTGTCCCGTCTATTGGACCTACCACATTGGTCAAAATTTTGAGTTTCACTACCTAATTCATAATGAATAGTAAGTTTCTGAAAGTTGAACTGTGGAATGCTGGGTCTCTTTCCACTAACCAGCATAATTTTATAAATGCTATAGGTCGTCATCAGGTTGATGTTATGGCAATAAATGAGACCTGGCTTAGGTGAGGTGAAGAAGGGAGAGCACCGTCCATACCGGAATACCGCTTGATCCATACTCCTCGACCTACTGGGATCAAAGATGTCGTGGTGGTGGCGTAGGCTTTTATATAAGGCGTGGAATAAGACTTCGAATATGTTCTCATCCTATTCATCCCCATGTGGAACAAATGTGGTTTAGGACCAAAATCTGCGGGAATAATATAATTATTGGGACAGCGTATCGTCCACCATGGTTTTATGCACAAACATTCTTAAATGCCGTTATTGACTCTTTAGCTTCCTTTAATAACTACAATAATATAATATTACTTGGCGACTTCAATATAAACTTAATACTGCCGATGTCAAAATTAGTTTATTTAATACTTTTTTACATTGCACAGGTCTGACTCAAGTTGTTTCTGCCCCCACTCACTTTTCTAATGATAGCCAAACTTTAATAGATATTGTGTGCACTGATGCTAGAATTCGGGACGTTTCTGTTGATTCAATAGGAATCATAAATGGTCATTCTTTTATAACATGCGAATTCTGTTTCTGTCAACCTAAAATCCCTAAGAAATTAATCGATTTTAGGCATCTTAAAGATATGAATTTGGACCTTTTCAACGAGCATATAAACTCTATTTATTGGGAACTAATAGCCACATTGAAAGATCTTGATACTTTGGTTTACGAATACACCAGAGTAATTATATCGATATTCGATATTCATGCACCCTTAAGAAATAAAAGGGTGAAAAGCTTGCTAGTCCCATGGTTAACAAGTAACGTTAAATTTATGGGCTTACGAGACACTGCACTTCAGAAATTCAGGCAAACTAAGTTAGATTGGCATAAAAAATACTACAAGGACTTAAAGAAGGTTGTTGAAGCGGCAATATACAATGAAAAGAAATGTTATTTCAATCAACATATTAATAATAATATCAAAAACCCTAAATTGTTGTGGAAGAACCTGAAATCGAATGTTATCCCGCCTAAGAAACTTGAGATACCCTCACACTTAAATGACCCTGAGCTAATAAATAAACACTTTTTAAATATACCTGGTAATTCTGGCACCTCTATTAGTCTCCTATCGTTTTATGAATTCCACAGATTTAAGCAGAGCTCTTTTAATTTGGAACCAGTAGATTCGAAGACTGTTTTAAAAATTCTTAGTGATCTCAAATCAAATGCCCCTGGAGTGGATGGTCTATCATTGGATATAATTACCTTATTAATACCTAAAACCATTGACATCATTACTATGATTGTAAATAAATCAATATTAACATCGAAATTCCCCTCGCTTTGGAAGACTGCCATAGTAAGGCCTATACCTAAGAATCCCAATGCCTTGGCAATGAAAGATCTTCGCCCTATTAGTTTACTTCCATGTCTTTCGAAGGTCTTGAAGAAAGTTGTAGGATCGCAAATGAAACATTATATTGAAACAAACAACATTTTGCCGGAAAGAAAGTCAGGGTTCAGAAAGCATAGGAGTACCACAACTGCATTACTAGATGTTGTGGATAGTATCCTTGGTGCTCAAGATGAAGGTAAAGGGATTGTTCTAATGTTGCTGGATTTTTCTAGAGCGTTTGATACAATTAATGTCCCATTGCTATTATCAAAGTTGACTTACTACGGATTTGACTTAGCCACAATGGGAAATATGCATGATTTTTTTTTATTTTTTTAAACGCTCCTACTTATTACATGACCATAAATAAATATAACACATCCAAAATATAACGAATTACGCTAAAAAAAATGTTTAGAATCGCTATAATTTTTGGGCGATTTAAACGCGACCATTTTGGCGCACATATTCTGTGACGTCAGGTTACTCGCACCAATTGGATGTCGGCTAGGGCTGTTGATATTTTTTAAAACTATCGTTTTTCCACATATCGATATTCTTAAATATATCAATATCCGGGTTTGATTTATCAAAAAAAAATCGATATTTTTCCGCATGACCACTTTTTAGCTTCGTGCTTTGCAGGGTTCTAGACGTAACGTAATTCTAGACGTAATTCTAGACGTAAGTGATAACTTATCGTCAATGATGTTTACGGTGATTTTGTAGAATACATACTTTACAAAAAACGATAAAACAACAAATTTATTTAAATAAATATCGACCCTCGATACTAACTTTTTAGTATCGAACTATCGATATATCGCCCAAAGAAATATCAGTGATAAGCATCGAAATTTTTAAATAATAATATCGATATTTGTCTTATGAACAGGCCTAATGTCAACAATGCAATGTTTGTGGATTAACTTTACATAAAAGTTATTGAAAGTTAAAGAAGTCAGTGTGAAGTTAACTTATTACCATGGAAAAAACCAAAAACCTTATCTTAAATATTGTGCCGTTCCTAAGTGCCAAAATAATATTAAAACTGCACCTAACAAAGTATATTTCTTTATACCAAGAAATGTAAATATAAGGAAAAAGTGGTGCAAGGCGATGAAAAGAGACGATATGGCGTGTTTGAGCTCTTTATACTGTTGTGAAGATCATTTTAACGTAAGTTACATTAGAGTAAGTTAGAGAGTAAGTAACATTAGAGAAGTGATGAAGCACATAAAAAAAAATGCCTAATTACATGTACATACGTACCTGTTTTGTTTACAAATTTTGATGTACACATAACCTAATTTACATAAAGTTCTTAATTAAAGGTATTCTCAATTCCTAATACATGGATGATTATCCATAAAAGTAATATAACCTAAACCTATATTGATATCAAAACAAGGTATCTACGATATTACCTATGATATAACTCTAATAAGTTACATGTCTTCAATGTGTAACTTGTTAGAGTAAGAAGAAAATTTTATTTATCTTTTTATTGGATTTCAGATAGAAAAGGATACAAAAAATTGTATGCAATACAAAATAATGGCATTAGAACAAGGACAAAAAGTAACATTACATTTAAAAAAAGGAATAGTACCATATCTATTCCAGTGTCAGCAGAAAGATAAATTGCGGTCACTACCGCAGAGAGAAGATACTTTGAAAAGACAAAGACAAGCATTGGTTGAAGAAGCTCTGGATGAAGCTGCTCTACCAAAAGTAGTTTCCAAAGTAGTATCAATACATAAAGCAGGTCCCAGTGAGACATTAATATCTGAAATTGATTTAGCTGAAGCAGGTCCCAGTATGGCCATATGGAGGTAGAAATGAATGACTTCATGACTTCTGATAATAGAGTATTTGAAGAAGCTACTTCTAATATCTTCGTATCAAATTTACATAGTACAGATGTATTCCAGCATGACAAGGCCGTGCAAGTTGATTGTAAAGTTCATTATAGAAGTAAGAGTATCAATGTAAATTTAATAGCAAAGAAAAACAACATAGCTTTATCTCCATTTTCTATACCATCTGAAAATACATCAACATCACCCTTAAAATGTGCTCAAATTTGGTCCTTAACAAGAAAATTATTTTCAGACAATACTGCCGGTGTGTTTAGTGTTAATTCACAGACTTCAGTATTATCAACTGATTATGAAAAAGAGCGAAGCTCATCTGATTCCAGTTGGCTTATTGAGGATGAATCAGATAGTGATTTACAATTTAAGAGACTAATGCGTAGTTGCACATTGATTGCCATAGAAAAAGAACCAAAAATGTTCTTAGGTTTACCAAAACAAACGTATTATTTAATAAAACTATTACGTGAAAATATCCCTCTTCCCACTATAGACATTTTAATTACTTTAAAGAAAATAAAGTTAAATGAATCATTCAGTTTCTTGGCAATAAACTTTGGATATTTACAGAGCACAGTCAGCAGAATATTTTCAAAAAGTATTTTAGCTATTTCAGAAAAAATGAAAGTGTTGATTATTTGGCCCACTCCACCCCAAATATATGAAAAATTACCAATTTCATTTAGGATCAGATATGATAATGTTGTATCTATTATTGACTGTCTGGAGATTCAAATAGAAAAGCCAACAAATGCTGTGCATCAGTCACTAACTTGGTCGCAGTACAAAAAATGTAATACCTTAAAATATTTGATTTCTTGTACTCCAGATGGTCTTGTTACTTACATATCTGATGGATATAGTGGCAGGGCAACTGACATAATGATTGTAGAAAATTGTGGCTACCTTGATTATTTACCTCCTCAAAAAGCAGTTATGGCAGACCGGGGGTTTAAGGATTTAACACGCCTGCTAGCAAACAAAAACTGTACTCTAGTTAGACCACCCTCAGTTTCCCAGGCTACTCCAAGTACTAAAGAGAATGTTAAGCAATCAAAGCAAATAGCAGCCTTGAGAATTCATATAGAGCGTGTTATAGGCAGACTAAGGGAGTTCAATATGTTACTGCCGCATGCATGTATTGATCATAATTTGATCTCTGTAATAGATGAAGTAATAATAATAGCTTGTGGATTAATTAATTTACAGGATGTGTTAATTAAAAAGTAATTTATTAAATAAAAATGTGTTTTATTTGTATAACAATAGGAAAATAGCATTACACCAAAATAGTGTGCATTTCCTTAATATATCTTCACAGAACTCCTTTTCATATTTAACTTCTATTATATTTATATCTGTGGTTGTCTCAAAATCACTTGCTGCAACACAGAAGAGTGCTTTACTTTTATTATAAAAATGCATTTGAAGCTGAACTTGTGCTTTATATTTCAAAGACACTTGGTTATCTTTAACATACTGGCTTATTGCTTTGTCTGTTAAAGGGCACTTCACTTCTATGACATATTCTTCAGTTACTCCATCAGGTGAAGCTCCCATAACAGGGTACTTAGAATCTAATTTTAAGCCACATTTTTTTTTTATTTTTTTTTAAGTTGTTCAACCCTTTTCAAAACTTGGTTTTCTAGAAGTCGACCTCTTTTCATTGCTTCTGTCTCTTTTAATTTTGTTGCTCCCATGATAGACTCGGTTAAAGTACCTTGTATGCTTTTACATTGTGCTGCTGCATGAGCTTTTGAAGCAGTTATACGAGCATATCTAAGTTCATACCACAGAGGACAATCGCATTGACTGATAGTTGCGAGTGCAGCTTCGTCGCAAGAGCTCATGTCCATGTTCTTTTCGCAATATTTAATAAATTCTTGAGCATTTGATGGCTTGCTTGACATCCTACTCCTTAAATAATGGATAGACATTTTTTCTAAATGTGTTGGTTCTTTGAAATATCTCAGTATTTGATTGTCTGTGTCATTCACACTATGACTGTAATTTTGTAAAGTAGTTAAAAAATTAGCACTTTGTGGCAGTTTTTGTTCAATATTTATCTTCTGTGATGAAGTAATCTCCTTAGCTTTTATATATTTTAAGCTTGTGCCAACTGTGGATAGTTTAGCTTTCTTCCAATAGCATTCCACACTTGTGGATGGTGGATCTTCGCTTCGTCTGTGAAGCCATGCTAAGAAAGCAATGGCATGCTTACAGCCACCTAAAATAAAATAATATTGTGCTTATTCGAAATTACCAAATCAACTGCATCATAATTGATGATGATGATCCGACCGATTTCGGCCATGGCGACTGCTTCAGCTCCGCCGTAATTTTCCATCATGCGCTCGCATGTGAATAAGGAAACCAATCTTAATACAGAAGGTCCTCGCACATTGCGGGCATGGAAGTACATGATTACATAGCTAGTATACTATGATGACAAATAGTTACATATACATATAAAACGGGTCTAGATTATTTCTGTTACTTAATCAGATTCAAGTCACCGTTTCAAAACAATAACTTACCTAAATGTACTGCACAATCTTCACATTGCACAGAGAGAATATGTCCCTCAACCTCATTACAAGTAGCTGTTACATTGTAACATTTTTGACGGATATTATGTTCTGGTGTTATTCTAGCCTTTACAATGCATATATCATTTTCTCGTTTTACTTGCACATACCCAATGGCTGAATCTCCATAAGATTCTCGTTCAGATCTGTCAATAATAACAATTAATTAGCTGCATATTTTAGGTTATTTTTATATTGTATTTATAAAACAATGAAAAGGATCTTTTATTATATATATTATTTCTTATTTACCTTGCAGCTTTTACTCCCCTGAGTTCAGCAGACGTAAAATCTGAATTAGACGCGAAATAAGTCGTCATCATAAAGACGTCTATTTTAGGAAGATAATCTGACTGTGCTTTGACAAAACAGATTTCAGTCATTGTGTTAAGTATTTTATTCACAAAGATTAATACTTGAACAGAGAATACTAATAACTTACTACGAAATAACTGGGTAACAATACAAAATAATCACTAGAAACATACAAACAACAACTTGATATCAGAAGGAGAAGGCTGTTGATAAAATATCGATATTATTATTTAAAAATATCGATACTTACTTTGAACTTTTTTTTGGACGATAAATCGATAATAAAAAGTAAGTATCGAGGGTCAATATTTATTTGAATAAATTTGGTGTTTTATCTTTTCTTGTAAAGTATTTAATATTCTACAAAATCACCGTAAACTTAATCTGCTGTAAAAGCGCTGGCATGAAATTGATGATCAGTTATCACTTACTCCTAGAATTTGATAAAAATAAAAGCTCGGCACGGCAACCCCGCAATGTATGAAGTTAAAGAGTGGTCATGGGGAAAATATCGAAATATCGATTTTTTTTTTCGTTATATCAAAAATATCAATAATAATCGATTTATTTAAAAATATCGATATATCGAAAAACTAATTTTTCAATATCGATAGTCCTAACTAGAATACTCGGCAGGACCATGATGTCACGTGTTCAAAACGTGACATCATAGTACTCCAACCAATGCGGTGCGTTTCAGAAATTTTGCGCGCGAATCTCAAAAAAGGCACATTTTGATAATTAAATTTAATTATTAAATAATGATAAAATTAAAAAATAATTGTATAGGTACGTTTTTTAAGCAATAAAGATTACAAATAAAAATAATTTGTTCATTTTGGAGTTTCGTGCATATTCCCTATTAAATGGTTTGATTCTTATCTTACACATCGTACTCAATTAGTTGAAACTAGAAACGTAGATGGATCTACCTCAAGATCTTCTACAAGTGTCTTAGTTAGACGCGTGCCACAAGGATCAGTTTTGGGGCCCCTTTTATTTATGTTGTATTGCGCAGATATAATCACTAAAATTAAGTATTGTAACTACCACATATATGCAGATGATATCCAAATATTCTTATCTTTTAAGCCTAATGAGGTTCACGATGCAGTTAATATGATAAATGAAGACCTTAATAATATATCTGATTGGGCGCAGCACAATTCACTTGTACTTAACGGCTTTAAAACAAAGTATATAATTCGAGGCTATAAAAATCAGGTTAAATTATTAACTTGCAAAGATCCACTGATTATTGTAGATAATACACCAGTTGAAAGAGTTCGTGAAAGTAGAAATCTCGGTCTATTAATTGATGAGGATCTAAAATTTGAAAAACACGTATCAGAAGTTATTAGAAATTTCTGCTATAGATTACAAATACTGTATAAACTAAGAAGCCATCTTAGTACTGAATTGAGTGTTCAATTAGTCGAATCACTAATCTTATCCAAGCTTAATTATGTGGATGCTGTATATGGACCAAGAATCTTGGCTAAGACTTCTAACCTCATTCAAAGGGTACAGAACGCGTGCGCGCGTTTCTGTTTCAATATACCTCCTAAAAGTCATAGCACTCCTTTCCTAAAAGCAAATAATATCTTAAAGATGCAGTATAGGAGACAGCTACACCTTGCCAAACTACTATTCGGAATTATCAAAACCGAAACGCCGATGTACCTATTTTCTAAATTAATATGGCTCTCGGAGAATAGTCGGTACCCCACTCGAGCTTCGGTTTACGCGTTAAAGTTTCCACAACATCGAACGACAGCTTTCCGGGGCAGTTTCAGGTTCGCAGCTATTAAGTGCTGGAACGACTTGCCGCCACCATTACATCGTATCCTTACCGTAAATACATTTGGTATTACATTGAAACGATTGTACTTTGAGGCACAAATTTCCAGCACCCAACAAAAAATTGAATAATCTATTTTAATGATTGAATAATCCGTAGCCAATGCGATACACTAAAATTTTTATAATTTTATAATATCTGCATATTTATTAATTTTTTACAAGTTTAAATATTTCATTATTTTTTTTATATTTTGTATTGTTTTATAGCTACTTTATTTCGATAGAATTACTGTGATTATTATTGTTTTAATCTACCGTTTGTATTTTATTATTTTTTATATACATATTTTTTTTTCTGACTCAAATATGTTCTTGTGAAATGTTAACACTATCTGTTGCCCATCTAGGTTGCAGCTGAAAATCAGCGCTGTATTATATGCAGCACATGCTGAGCTGTAGCGTTTTCGGTGCAGTATGCCACACCGAGTCTGCTAGTAAAGTTTTGTGTATACATAGGTTATAAATGTATAAAAGGTTGTACTAGGTGCTATTCTGAATATAATTTGCGCTGTCTAAAGATTGGGGGCAAATTGATGAACTGTTAATGAACATAATATAATTGAATTCATTAGAGTCAATTTCAAAATTCATTCGCTACATAGATATCTGCAGTTCATTTACCACGATAGGTATCATTTTATTCATAAATCTACAACTAGAAAATGTCCTAATTTTTGCAAACGCATGGTGTTTCAATTATTGCACTCAGCTGCTCGTACCCCTACCCCGCGTACGTCTCAGGCCGCGATCGGTCGAATGTAAGACTAATGGGATCATTAATTAGCAAATAACTATCACAATATAAATATTATGAATGTATGTAGTTCTCAGCGCTTTCTATATTTTTTTTTGATAAATTGTATGTACCCATCAATGTTTTAATCAGATTAGCGTGTCAGCAGCGATCACTCTTACGATTTATTCCTTACGCAGTGTAATATTATAACACGACACAACGACTGTTATTATCGCAACTCACTAGCCGAATAACTAGTAACTGTTTTGCAGGCGGACGGGTGGTATCGGCCGCATTCGTACACGATTATTGCCGCGATTCAACTCATTAGGAATAGCGCCTAAGTATCTGCGTATTGTTTTGATTTGTTCTTATATATATTTTTTTTATATTTATATCACACTTATGTATAATGATGTATATTGTGGTGTAGCTCAGCATCGATTAAATATGTTTTTCTTTCTTTCTTTCTTTCTTATCTATATAGTCTATAAATTATCATTATTATAGTATTGTTTGGAGTCAATAAAGTTTATTTTTATTATATTGTCTCTCCGTTTTCACGGGATTTTCCTAGGGAAGATATCCGGTCCTTTGAAAGGCTTACATGCGGATATGGATACAACACGCAGAGAAATTTTCTTTGGAGAAATTTAATACTAAAATGGGATGGGACATCTACCGATGACACTCAACGTTTGCACGTAACACTCGTGGTCTGCCAACGGTAGGTGTAAAACTATTGTGTAATGAAGATATCTAAAACCTGATTATGGAGTTGTGAGGTTTAGTGGACTATTTTACTAGAACTATTTATTTTTAAACTGTCGTCTGCCTTCAATACCTCTATACCTTTTGAACTTTGGCAGACGGTAACTCGCCAACTCACTGAATGGGCCCCTCTAAACAGTCGCCACAGACATGTGGGCCATACGGGCAACAAGGGTGCAATATTGGTGCAAGTGGCTTGTGGTGTTGAACGGCGGCGCCGTTTTCACCATCGCAATTCCCCGATAGATGGAGACCCGCAGTGGTTTCCCCGTAGTTTTGTCCTTGAAAATGATATTACCACCCCCGATCATATAGCTCTGGCCATACCTCTCGCCGTTTAAGGCAAGCCAGAGTTGAGAATCCTGCGGGCACTTTTCGATTTGCTGTCCAACCTGCCAATAAAGTCGAGCTGGATACGAGGCCCTGGCCGACTCTCTGGGGCACTCAGGGCCGCAGTGTTGCCACTCACATTCAGCATGCCACAAGCTGCTCTGCTGTTAATTGGTTTTCTTATATATCTTGTGATAAATTATTCTTTTATATCAAAAGAACTTAGAGAGCCATATAATGTTCCTCTGAGATTTGCGTTAATCTCGTGGTGAGATAACGACTGGCCCAGAGGGTTTATTTTTATTATTATTAGAATACTTTTTGCAATTAAAGAGATCAGCTATCCCAAGGATCTTTTATCAATAAAAGAGCTATATTTACCTACTACTACTTTCAATAACTATGTTTTGCCTCAATTACCCTTACAGAATTAAACAATTTCCATACCTTTCTGAATTTCTCCTATATTTAGTCCATAACTCTTGTGATGGCTTTGGTGTAACAAATTGTTGTAATTTCTTCCATATTACTTGCCGAAAAAAATATTCAAATAGTGCTTCTTACACGATAACTTTGAGCTAGGATTTGAAAGCTAATTGTCGAAGTGATAAATCTGTAATAAAAAAAAAATACATTAACATTAAAATTTTTAAGTATTTAGATGCAATTACTTATATCTTAATATTTTTGTCTATTAGTTATTTTTGCACTAACTGTGGTAGAGGCACTGATTACTATAGAAGGCAACAGTGTTTTCTTTGGCTAACCAAGACTTATAACATATGCATATTATCTAGCTTATTTGCTGTTGTACCACAAAATATTATTGGATTCAAAAACATGTTACCTTAATAAAAATTATGTGTTCCTTTTTCAAAGGTAAAGTGTTAACAACGCGGGAAAAGAATTTGAGATTTTTACAAGAAAGTTATTAAAATAATGCAGTTTAAAAGTGGTTCTGCTAGATTAAAATATAAAACAGTTAGATATGAAAAAAAAAAGATTTTGAAAATAATAGTTTTTACACCATACTTGTAGAATAAAACACAGACGTCTAATTTAGATAGCACTAAAGAAAATGAGATAATAACTGGTTAGTTATATTAATATTACTGATTACTTTATACTGATAAAGTTGTTGGCAGTTGTTGTTGTTATAGGCAGTACAGGAGAACAGTTTGTCACGAAATACGGGATAAACCTACTGTCAGCGGTAGACGGCGAAAAGCTAACTGATAATAGCTCATTTAAATATATTTTACCTTTTTTTTTGTGGGTGGGCTGCGGTCGACGCGTCTCCGCACCACTCCGACCGGGGTGACAGAGGGGCTTAAGCACGCAACTCCCGCAACCCACCCGAAAACCACGTCACCTTCGTCGTTGGGCCGACCACCGGAGCAGGGTTACTTGACATCAGTGGTCGGCCCGACGGAATACCCCCTATTGGGGTACCCTCCCATCGACCGACGTCCCTCCCTCGGGGAGGACGTCGGTCTTCCCTCACGCGGTCAGCCTCTCGGCGGATGACGGCCTAATCCCCAGTCACGTCACCCGCGGCCTCAGCTAGGGCGGCATGAGGCGCAGGTAGTTGCGCCTACGCCGCCCCAGTCACCGGCGGCGGATCTCCTCATCGAGGCTGCGCTCCTCACGTAGGCGATTCGCCGCCTCCTTCCGCGAGATCACTGTCTCGCAGAAAGCTGCGACCGCGTCCCAATGCCCGACGCTGTCGACCATCGCCCTAGCGATAGCCGACAGCGTCAGGTCTGTAACGATGATTGCGACGAGTTCACAGCGCTGCACTGCCCAAGCCGTGCAGGCCTCGAGCGTATGGCGCGCCTGTCCTCGTCGCAATCGCACTGATGGCAGGACGGTCAGGCGCAGGCGTCAGGCGCATTTGTGCGCACTTGACGGGCCTGGCGATCCGGACTCCATCTTCTGGCCCGAACAGCCCCCACAGCTTCGAGGCCACACTATCGGCCGTCGTCGCGCCCTCAGCCCCAAGCAACTCGAGAATTAGAGCCCCTGTCCGGGCCTTGCGGGTCCTAGCCTCGACGACTCCGATGTCGGAGACGTCCAGCTCCCACCGGGCGCGTCTTAGGGCAGCCTCATATTTGAGGCCCCTCTCGGCCGCCTCAGGCAGCACGGTGATAACCACCGCTGCCGTCTTTGGCTACCTGAGGCCCCTGCGCGACCTTTTCCCCTTTCCGCCAGCTCCCGCCTGGGGAGCAGCGGCCACAGCGGCACTTTTGGCCACCGCTCTCCGCTTCTGGCCGCGGGCCTTTCTGCTCCGCTCAGCCACCTGCCAGCCCTGTTCGAGCCTGGTAGCAGCGCTGAGCGCAGCAGGAGAGGTCGCGGGTACGCTGGCCGGCACCTTCGGTGCAGCCGCTGGCACCAACCGCGGCCCGGCCTTGGTGGGAGCCGGCACCTTGCCGGCTCTCTTGGCCCCTTTGGGCCCAGCTGTGGCCGCAGCGTAGCTCACCTCGCGGCCACCCTGACAGGGCAGCGGGGTAGGAGCTGACGCTTGCGGCCGCCTCGCCCTGTCCGTGGCTAGCGGGGTTCAGAGGGGCGGCTCAGGCGGAAGCCTGGCCGCCACGGGGCCGATACGCGCATCCATCATGACCCCTACTCGGGCCAAGATGACGTGTATCGCCGACTCCGACACGCCGTGCACCTGATCAGGCGGCGGCTCCTCCCCCTTCCGGGGTCTCCCGCGGCCACGAGCCGGCGGAGGGACCACGATGAGGGCAGGCAGCGCCGAGGCCGCGATGGGCGCGGCCGGCGCAGCAGCCGCGACGGGCACAGTCGGCGCCACGAACACGGACGACGGGCCCGCCCTCTCCGGCGCAGCACGTTTCGGTGGTGAGGCCGGCACCGGCGGCGTGGCCGGCGCCAGGCGCGTGAACTGGGCCCGCAGGTCGGCCATGTCCTTGGCCAACTCGCGGTTTTCCCGTCGCACCGCCGATAGCTCCGTCTCCAGCTTGCGGTTGCGTTCCCGCAAGCTGGAGACCTCCTCGCTGAGGCGGGCGTTCGCGGCCTGTAGGGTTGCCACCTCGCCACTGTGGCCAGCCGGACCCAGTGTCCGCGGCCTCGCCGCTACCACCGATCCTCGGCCTCTGCGCCCCCGGCGCATGGTCGGGACCTTGTCGGGACCTTGGAAGGAGGCATGGTGATGGAACTCCCCTCCGAGTCGGTGTTGGAGCAGCCACCCTCTTGCAGGGGGCGCTTCCAGGGTCTCGGGGGGAGGGCCTCCTCCCTCTTCCTCGCACTTGGGGCTGGGGTTGGCGCCTTTGCAGCCGTCTCCCTCCTCTTCCTCGGCGACGACGACGGCGACGACGACGGCCTAACGGAACCCTCGACTGACGGCCCGCCTAACGACTCCCTACCTGTGGCGCTTCCACCGCCCTCGTGTCCCTACTCCGGCCGACCTGCATCCAGGAGGTGCTGCTCTCATCGGCGGACGGCTCTGCGGCACTTCTGCCCACGTTTGTTAGCACCATCTCCGAGGCCGCGTCGGACTCCAGACATTCGGATGGCCCTGCGGCACTGCCGCCCTCATCCTGCGATGGCTCTGCAGCAGTGCCGCCCTCATCGCTTGACAGCCTCGACTCTGAGCTGTTGCCTTCTAGTCTTTTGCACGGCCCTGCAGCGATGCCGCCCTCGTGCTCGGACCCGCTATTGTTGCCGCTCTCTCCCCGCAACGGATCTGCAGCAGCAGTGCTACCACCCTCGTCACGTGCTGCAATAGCGGCCGCCTTCATCCGCTCCCGCCGCGCCTTCGAGGCTACGGCCTTCATACGGGCCTTCGCCGCGGCGGAACGCTTCGGCTTCCTCCTCTTCCTCTTCTCCACCTTCTCCTCCTTCCCCTTCCCCCCCTGAGCCACTTGATGTTGAGCCGGGCTCTCGGCTTCTAAGGCAGTAGTTGCCCCTTATCCATACGATTGGGGACTGACTGTGCCCGAACTTGGGCGCGACTCCAAATGGACGTCGCGCGCAAGCACCGGCACAGCAAGGGATTCCCCGGCCTGGCCGGGACCCTCTGGTGAAGTACTACATGTATTGACTTCTGCCACGTTGTTGGACGTTTTTAAGTCTTGCCTTGACTACCACTCTAACGACTGGGCGCTCGCGCGCTTCTTAACTCACCAGTCATACATCTACTCGGCGAGTGGCCAAACTTAAGATTGGGGTGATTTTTATAGGGGTTTTCTTCCCCGCGGTCCAAAGACCCCCGGTCCTGACCCCCCATTCAGGATTACGGTTTTAGGCTTTCCGGGTCTGGCCGCTCGCGAGCGACCGACCCGTCACGCCCCCGGGCCGTGACGCAACCGTCCCTGGCGACGGAGTGCCATGAGGCACATCCGCCCCATTGGCCCCGGGTCAGATCCGCCGTGCGCTCTACCACCAGAGCCGCACGCGGAGACACTCACCTGCTGGAATCTTGGCCGTCCAAATGGACGCATGACGTCCACATGGACGTTACCAGGGAGCACCACGAGGAGGTGCTCCGGCCGCACCCCCCAAATATATTTTACCTTGCAAATTGATATTCACTTTTCAACGGAAACATATATTTTTGGAAAAATTTCTGCTTTTAAATGTGAGACCTCAAATTATGTTACCAATTGTCAAAGCCTATTTTCATAATAACCATGAAAATATCTTGAGTCCTGGCTTAAGTCGTTGCTTCAAAGCGATTTTAATTAATCGAGTTTTCGTTTTTTTCTTTATCTTCTTCCCTGTCTTGTGCATATCGAAAAATATAACTCGGAGATAAAATGAGCAGATCAAATCTGTTTATGAGAAAATAAACTCCAAAAATAAACCCTGGAATGACCTATCTGACCTGCATGGTAGAGTGGATCAATTTCGTTTCTATTTTGGAGTAGGCTCGATCCCAGCAGTGAGACGTAGGTATATGAACGGAGACGCTGATGATGATGATGAAGTCATTTCTTCCAAAATTAGTGGAACTCAATGTTTTTTGCCTTATCTTCAGCTTTTAATATAATTTCACTGCCTTCCTCTTCAGCTTCATATATAAGAGTTATTATAGTAACATCGATACCAATAATTGTATATTGTCAAGTACCAGTGCTATTCAAGAATGCATTTGTTGATGCAATTTGTTTTTGCGCTTCGTTCGATGAGCGAGAGAGCCGAAAGTCAACTTTCTGAGGGTGTTTGCGTGAGGTGGGTTTTAGTGATGCCTTTAGGATCACCGAACCTTATTGTATGAATGCATATTTCCTTTACTTTTCTTGGTAGGCAGCGACCTTGCAAAGGTCTATCAGCGGCAGCAATATTTACAATCAGGTGTACTCTTTGCTCGTTTGCCACCATTTGCAATAAAAAAATTAAAAAATGCTTAAATGGGGTCTGCCCAGGTTGCGTTCAAAGGAATTGGACTGACTCATCAACGGAGAGTCGAAATTATTTAAAGTAGAAACATAATTTTGACAACAGTTTGTTTTTGTGACGTTCAGATGCTAAAAAAGGATTTTACGAATGTCAACCACAATATTATTCCTTTATGCAAACCGGCTAAAGGATAATTTGTAATACTCTCTACTAACATATTACACAAGAATATTATAGCAATGGCCTAGATACGAACGTGTTCACTTAAGGGCATTTTGATCACCGAGACCCATATCAACATATCTGTGTGATAAGATAAGCGATGAAGTGACGTACGAGTTACGCGTTTTTTACAAACTGATATGCTCTGCTGATAAATATATGCTATAAAAACAAATGCGTCTGATACTGTAATCTAATGCTGATTCAATTTACATAACTGTTATAGTCAATACATTCTTTACATAAACTTTTCAAAATCAAAATATTAATATAAGTACGTATGTCTACCTATACCTGCAACTAATGGGAGACAATAAATATAATCCTATTTTTTAGCCACACTGGGAACTTTAACCGCCTATTTACTGGATTACCGCCTATCTACTGCATATTCAAATATCAATTACAAATACATTACTTATAGTTTTAAATGTAACGATAAAACTAAATGTAACTACACTCAGATACCAATATTTTTATCACTTCGGTGACCAATTCTCCATGAATCCAATAACTCTTTCATTTCTAAGTAGGTAGACACATCAATCCAAAGCAACTAATGTGATTAATACAATGTAATTTTACACATTTCCTTTAAAATTCTCATCTATTACTTGTGCATTAAGGCGATAATTAAACACTATCTTGCCGACACAAAACTAACTGGTCACTTAACATATAATTGTTTTAAAAGATGCCAACCCGATGACAGAAATCACAGTCTAAGAAAGTGGATCTACGAGACTCAAACAGGGACGTCCACATCGCTACATGTAGAACAATTCAAAGTGCGCAATCAGCTTACGCAGTAAGCCCCGTCGAAGAATTGAGGGAGTGGGGTTAGAGTGGGAGGGGCTACAATCCTGAACGCCTACGCGGCTGCGTAGACGACGCTGAAATTAATCAAATTATGTAGCAAAGTACTGAAAGTATAATTATTGTACGCAAGTGAATATATAATTATAAGCGCTAAGTACTCTACGTAGTTTACGATTGGCTCTTATATCAAGCGGACGTGTGTGCAATTATATGTAGCTTAATTTGTGGTCAAAATTTATAACATGTGCAAAATTGAGTGTAATTTTTAGCGGCAAATAAATCTTCAGGTATTTATACAGATTTATTTACGTTATCTGAATAAAATAACAGCAGACACAAAAGTGTGTGCTAAGTCGTCATATGCTGTTCATTCTCGAACATTCGATGGCCTCTTCGCAAAAAGCGCTGTAAAATAGCAAAACAATCTTAATACAAAAACATTCCTCAAATGGTATGATTTAACTATATACATATAAGCATGCAAAATCAAGCGTACACGCGTTGGTTTATGAAAAAAATCAAGCAATGCATGCAGGCTATAGTTAGTTTTAAACAAAAAAGTATTAATAGTACTACCACTTTTGACAGTTGTCTGTTTAAAGCCGCGGGCCGGTCCATCCGGGATAGTATCACACTGTCGCAGAAAATCGACCTCCGAGTAGTAGCAATTTGTTATTGCGCTTCGTTCGGTGAGAGAGCAGGAAGCCCAACTTTCTGAGGATGTTTGCGTGTGGTGGGTTTTAGTGATGCCTTTAGTATCACCGAGCCTCATTGCACGCATTCACGCTTCCTTTAGTTTCTTCGCAGTACGCAGCGCCCAGCGGTCTTGCAAAGGTTCATGAGTGACAACAAAACTTACCATCAGGTGTACACCTTGTAAGTGTTTGATCATTAGCCACCAATAAAAAAATACAGAATTCGCAAATTACATCGGATCGAAGATAAAATATGTTTTACGAAAGACATCAGCTGGTTTTCGATCAACTTATTAAACGTTGTGTTTAAGGCTTTATTTTAACTATATATAACTTATTTGGACATTTTATTATTGGTGCGAATAAACATAATTAACTAAAAGCCCGTGAACCCCAGACCTTCGTTATTTTATAAAAACTGACACTTTGTCAGCGCATGATCCCAATATAGGTAAGAACGAAACGAAATACCGATCTAATTTCATTCGAAACGAAAATACCGATCTAATTTCATCAAATTATAAAACGTGATGTTTTGATATTACCTTCGGAATATTATTAAAAATCATGCTGTTCATTGCCAGATACCCAACGTCGTAGCAAACCCTTGCCAGACACCCTTAATATTCATAAAATTATACTTACGTTATAATATAAAAGCTGATTTTTATATATAATACTTGGGTAATGAGTAGATGATATTTCCTCAATAGCCAAACATTTTTCATAGTTCCAACCCCTTACAGGACAAGAATCTAGGGTAGCTGTGGCAGCGAGCGCGAGATCATCATCTCATCATCTCAGCCCATATACGTCCCATGGTTGGGCTCGGGCCTCCTCCATAATGGAAGGATAATTGACCTACTATACCACGCTGGTCAGACGTGTTGATATAGGGTTTTATTTCAAGTTTTCCTTCTCTCGCATAGATGTTATATGTGTTTTATATCCCTTAGTCGTCTCGTGCGATCACCCACGGGTAAGAGGTAAGATAGGGGGTGGTGAATTGTATTCTTACTCCGTCACCACACGGAAAATAGTAGAGCGATGCACGGAAATAGAGCGCGAGATAGTATATATATATATATATATATATATATATATATATATATATATATATATACTAATAACTAATTTTCTTCGTCACTGTTATTCCATTTGATATCGAGGTCTTATTTTTCGTTAATTTCTGTAAAAAGGTGAAATGCTAACGGGATTAAATTTATTTAAAATTGTTTAATGATTGGAAGTAGTATTTATACCTGAAACAGTTTTTAATGAATCCCTGACAAAATTTGGTAACTGATCACCTTCGAACCTTTAAATTGATACTGATTATCTTCGAGTACCCATGCACTATTTTCGGGTTGATAAAGTGATAGAATTAGCTGGTTTGCATCATTCCAAATCGCACAAATTGTTGCTACTGTTCACATTTACAGGGTGGCAGCCGACTAGATTCAATATTTCGTAGTTTCTCACGACTAAACGCTTCATTTATATATGAGATCTGATACGTATTAATGAATATTTCAAGTCGTGTTGCATCAACATCAATTATTGAACCGACATTGTATACTTTGCATGAAATGTGGCAGGAAGCCCTAGACTATCTTGGCAGGGTCGCCATGTAGTATGGTGGGATGCGTTATTAAATGATACGACTGTATGCAGTTAATGGTGTTTTAATACTGACTTCTAAAATCTAAATACAGAATATATATGGTATAGAATACATATATAAGTTTACACTCACACTTCAGCATATAAACTGTTGAATAATATCAAAAATGCTTTATTATGTATCATCATTTTCAAATAATTCGTTCTTACCTAATTTAATGAAAACTTTTTCTTCTGATCTTTTTTAAATATTTTAAAATTCCTTAACTTTCCTTTTTGGAAAAATGCGGGATTATAGTCATAGCCTGTGATGACATGGAATCCTGGCAAGTTCTTACAAAAAGATTCTCCTAATTTAGCGTAATTCCTTGAGAGGTCTATATATCGTATGTTACTTTTAGTGCCTATCAGCATCCAAATAAGTGAATTATTTTGTAGATGACGCATATGACCAAGCGTGATCGCTGCAATGTCAGTGTCGACACTTCTGATCACAATATTCCCTTTATTTGAAATATTGCACGCATAGTAGACTGTTTTGGTATTAGCCACTTCATTTTCTCGGCATGACATCTCTACAACCTTCGTCATTATATTGTTAAAAGCATTACCAACAAATTAATGGCACTGTCTAGAATTAATGTGGATAGTTTTATTTCGAATGAAAGCTTTATTACTGGCTAAATGCAAAACAAAAAAATCCATCAGGGCTTGTTTAAAATTTGAATTTTTCAATTCTTTTGCAATATCACTCGGACGAGTTTGATCAGGCCCAGTTATGGTGTAGCTCAATTGTGCTGATTCTAAATGCTGAGAATATTCGTAATCTTTAATCGATGGAGTTAGGTATTGATAAAAATAACGTTGATTCTTAGTGCTTCGAATATGGTGACCATTTGTAACATTTTCTTAGAAATACCTCCAAACTTATTTGGATCGTTTTTCATCGTATGTATAAAAAGCCCTATCGATTATTACTAATCTATAGTAGGTGGTGACTGATGTTGGATTTCCTTTTCTAAATACTTCATTAAGGCAGATTTATTGGTCTTATAAATCATCATCATTTGCCTGCCCTTATCCCACGCTAAGTGGGGTCGGCCCAACATGTACTTACCTTCCATAACCTCCTATCGGCCGTCATATCTACACTCACCCTTTTCATACGCATATCCTCATTCACACAGTCCATCCATCTCTTTTTGGGTCTCCCACGCTTCTTACGTCCATCCACGTTCATATTGATAACCCGCCTTGTCACATGGCTTTCATCCCTCCTCATCACATGTCCATACCAAGACAACCTCGCGCTCCTAGTCTTCTCTATCACTGGTGCTACTTTCAGGCTTCTCCTAATATACTCATTCCTTATCTTATCTAACCTTGTGACCCCACACATCCATCTTAGCATACGAATCTCTGTGGCATGCAATCTTCTCTCATCAGTCTTTTTCAATGCCCAACATTTAGATCCATACATAGCAACAGGTCTGATGACACTCTTGTATATTTTCCCCTTAAGTTTAAGAGTCTTTGAATGCATTCTTCTTTTCTTTCAAAACCTTTTAGACAAACGCATCCCACCACCACGTATCTTTAGCAATCACTCCTTTACCTTTCGTTTCACCCAGCACATTCTTCGCCACTTCCTTCACACATGAGGCCATCTCGTTCTTTTGGTGGGGGCTTAGGTTTAAACCCAGCTATCATTCCTGTGATTTTAATCTCCAGTAACAATAGGCGATGCTGGGAAGTTAGAGGCTCACCCGGGATTACTTTGCAGTCTACAACTGCGCGTATGTCCGTTCTTCGAACGAGGAAGTAGTCTATTTGAGTTCAGTGGTTTCCACTTTGATATGTTATCAAATGTTCATCTCGCTTTTCGAAAAAGGTATTAACAATAAAAATAATAAATCGAACGCTGATGCAGCCTGCAGCAGTGTTACACCCTCTGGATTCCGCCTGCCTAAGTCCCAACCCCCATAATATTATAAATATTACTATTTAAATGGCACGTAGAGGTACATCTGTGATTGGGTATGACAAAAATTTTGAGATTTCCACATTGTAATCCATCGAGAACCCTAACATACGCCCAAACAAATCTTGAAAATTTATCTTTAATACACCATCGACTTGAATTTTCTTCTTTTTTTTCCAAACCTTTTGAAAAATTATTAAGAGCTCTATATGTAGCTAATAGGTTTTTGTAATCGACTAATGTCCAAATGGATGGTTTCTAAAAGTACAGAACTATTTGTTGGTGAGGCATTTACCGGAGTAAAATAAAATATGTATTGTTGCAGAGTGTCAATATCATGAATCTTACAGTTAAAATCAAGCCACATTGGATATTATTCCGAGATATTAAGTCATTTTAGTGCATTAGACTAATCATCCAGTATTATCAATTTCTGTGTACAATAGCAAATTATTGGGGAGTACATTCCATCAATGAATCATTCAAAATTATCATAAGCCAGTCCAGTACAAAGGTCAGGTGTTTTTTTTTTCAGAACATAAACTTGACTTTTCAACGAAAACATAGGTGCTTTCTGAAATGAAAAATGATTTATTGTAATGAGCTAAATTGACATAGAAGAGTATGAATTACATTCTATATATATATATATATATATATATATATATATATATATAAATCGCTGAAGTGTTGTGGCGTCTTTTCAAAGTCGAATCCTGTAGCGTCCACCATTGTCAATGTAATTTCAATAGTTAATCGTGCGAATATTGTTTCATTGCTGTCATGTGAATTCCAATATCAACGAGAAATTTTATTTCAACACGAAAAGAAGATATTCAATTTGGAATAATTCTCGCTGGTTTGTCGCGTCCGTTCGCGATGGTAATCATGTGGCACTCTGTATATTTCTTAATTTTTAATACATTTCTCCGATTTTCCTAAATCCGTATAAATATATGGGTATATCGCGTCCGTATATTATTATGTATATTATCCTGTATTTATTCAATACATTTCATTAATTATATTACTTCCTACTACGTTTGAGACTATATTGATACCGAATATTTTTCTGTATGTACTCTATACATTATTTCGAGTTTGTCGCTTCCTCCTAAACTTATAGGTAGATCGATGACGTATACTTTATTTTATTCCAGCCGTCTTCAAGTAATTAGAAAATAAATATCTCGACATATTGAGAAGCCCCTCCTTTTTTTGAAGTCGATTAAAATAAAATAATTATATAAACTTGGGAACAGACATGACAACAAATTTATCCCTATATAAAAATTATTATGTATGATAAACTAGGAACAAAAATTAAGGGACATAAAAAAATAAAAATTTTGGGTATAATTCAATGAGCTGTAACTCCAAGGAAAATAATCGTACGGCAAATAAAAAAAGCAAATTGTAGCCAAGTATCTAGTTTTTATAAAAATTTTTTCATGTTTGAGTCTGGAGAAATTCCAAGGAAACAACGAAAAAAAAAATTTTCCAAATTTTTCTCGTCTAAAAAATGGTCTACGGACTTCAAAAAATTTTTCCATAATTCCACTCAAAAGCTCTTGTAGAAAATTTCAGAAATCTTGTAGAAAAGCGCCGCCGGCTTTCTTGTAGAAAACCGACGGCGCTCGGCTCATTAATGATCATGGTATCGGAGCAGGAGCCAACTACGACGAATTTTATACTTCTACTATTTAGAAAACTGGCGATCCAAGTACAGAATCCCTTGGGAATTCCATATGATCGTTGCTTCGAAAGAAGTGACCTGTGCCAGATCCTATCGAACGCCTTTGCGATATCTATACTGAATGCTAGCCCCTCACCCTTGCCCTCCAAGGCCTCTACCCAACGGTGTGTAAGATACACAAGAAGATCACCAGCCGATTGGCCACGACGTAAGCCGTATTGATGATCGCTGAGCAGCTGGTGATCCTCAAAGTACTGCCGAAGTTGATGCTTTATAATTTTCTCCATTATCGAGGAGAGCATGGATGTTATGGCAATTGGCCTGTAATTCGATGAGTCAGACCGGTCTCCTCTTTTATGAATCGGGTGGACATGGGCTACCTTCCATGAAGACGGAACCCTATTAGTAACGTAGGGAAGTCGGTATATGCGCGTGAAGATGCGAGTCAATTCATGGGCGCACGTCTGTAAAATCATTGCATTGATGCTATCCGGTGCACACGACTTAGGGCCATCTAAAAGCCGCAGTTCTTGCCTGACCGTTCGATGCATGATGCGGTGTTTAGGGATCGAGCTCTCATACCGAGGCATGGTAGGTGGTGGGGCAGCTCCAGCGTCCAAAATATTTACAGACAAAGGATTGATCTAGAAGATCGGCCTTCTCCTTTGCGCTGTGGGCTAGGCAGCCATCGTGCTTCTGTAGTGAAGGGAGGTTGGGCAGACAGAATTTACCTTGTGCAGCCTTGGTGAATGACTAAAATGCACGACTCTTAGCGGGATAGCTCTCCAATCGCTCGCCAATTCTTGCAACATATTCCGCCTTGCCTCTAGTAATAGCTTTCTTACTAAATATAGAAACAACATTAAATTATCGTTTCACCTATTTTTTTATTGCAAACGATGGCAAACGAGCAAACAGTACACCTGATGGTAAGTGTTGCTGCCGCTCATGGACCTTTACCAGGCCGCTGCCTACCGCGAAGAAAGTGAAGGGAGTGTGAATGGGTGCATTGAGGCTCGGTGATACCAAAGGTACCACCAAAATCCTCCACACGCAAACACCCTCAGAAAGTTTGGCTTCCGGCTCTCTCGCTCACCGAACGAAGCGCAGTAACAAATTGCTACTAATCGGATGTCGATTTTCTGCGAGAGTGTGGTACTACCCCGGACGGCCCGACCCGCGACTGTAGACAGATAACTGTTAACAGTATGGTCCTACCACTGAGAGACCTCTTTGGCGTTCGGGTCCCGAAAGATTTGGGCCCTATTCCAGGCCTAATATGTAGATTGCTTATGGCGTGCAGTCTTCTTGCAGGTTTTGTTAACCAAAGGTCGGTTGCAGCCACCTATGGATATTTTAGTGTTCCCGGGTTGGGAATGAATATTATATCCCCATAATAACCGCAGCGCTAATGCAGTCCGCACAGTCGTCAGAGACCTCAGAAGCAAAGCAAAACCGCTTCCATAGGTAGGATGCGTCAAACTTCATCCAATCTTCTGACTTACTTTGCCAGATTCTGCATATCTCAGTCGCCGTAGAGGGACTAGGCCATACAACAGGGCCTCTGCTATGAACCAAGTAGTCGTCAGAAGAAAAAAAAGGAGACCCAGTAAAGAAGACTCAGTCTTTCAATATCTGGGACACGGGTGGGCTGTGTCACCAGTTGTGAGAGACCATAGGGCGTAGCCATATTGAAAAGATTCATTTATGATGAGCGTTGAAGTCTCCAAGAATACAATCTCCGCGGATAGACACTGCTCCAATATTTCGTCAATCCCCCATTGAACGTTTTCCAAGAAATTAATTGACCCCGGATCACTGCCATGGGACCAGTAGAGGCACACGCGTAGATGCGGGTAAGCTGATAATCTAAGCGCAACCATAAGATCGATAGTTCACTGTGCTCGTGTACCCAAAGGCGGCAACAACAGATCTCGCTCCGAATGATCATGCCCCCCCCCCCGGCTTCACGACGGAAGATGTGCATCAACTCGTAGCCGGGGTAATTTAGGTACAAAATGTTATCTGGGGTGTTTTCGTTAAAAAGAGCACGGGAGACCGATATTGCAAAAATCCACATTAAATGTGAATAAGGGGACCGCTGTGTAAAATCTTCTCTTTTTATTTTTCTTTACCATTAGGTTATATATAAGTGAAAGGGAATGTGAAATTGTGAATGTGTATAACGGGGTTCGGTGATAGCAAAAGAGAAAAAGGGCGGGCATAGTGCATGGTTTAGAAGTGAGTTTTGTGTGCAGCTGATACGAAGCACGGGAGGGCTCCCGATGCTCCCCATATTTAGCCGCCGGGGTCCACTCCACTTTCCCACACCGGCACGATGATCACCCAACGGAATTTTAGGACTTTGGAAGAACCAATGTTGGGAGCGCCAATCCTGGGTTAGGGGGACCCTGCTGACCGGCAGATGGGCGCAAGTGACCATTCCAGTCTCCCTGTACCACATATCGGCCCCTCACACTCAATGTTCCGACCAAGAACTCACCATCCCAAGTTTCAGGCATCACCAAAAAAATAGCCCACCAGACAAAAATACACCCAGAAAGTTGGACATCCGGCTGTCTCACTTACCGAACAAAGCGGAGCAATAAATTACTTCTACTCAGACGTCAATTTTCTGCGAGAGTGTGGCTACCCCTGTCGGACGGGGCCGTGACCTACCACTATGAAAAATTGTGTATACATTAGTTATCATCTCAGCTCATAAAAGTCCCACTGCTGGGCCAGAGCCTCCTATAACTCATAACTCTATCATAAGAGGGAAATTGATCTACTATAACCCCGCTGGTCAGATAGAGGTCAGAAGGTTGCTATAGTTTTATTTTGAGTTATACTGTCCTTGCGTTACATGCATATTATATCCCTCAGTCGTTTTTTATCATCCACGGGTAAGAGAGGAGTAGTGAATTATATTCTTACCGTCAACACACGAAAAATTTAATATTAGTTATGACCTATTTCTACCTATAATTGCTGACGAGCATATCTCCAAGTTGCCTATTGCACGATGATATTTTACCTATGTGACGCCATTAAATCACTAATTAGAATTGATCAAAACTTGTTATTTTATACACAGAAGCAACATGATACATATAAAGAAATATCGATATACACATATACTAATATAGAACATAAAAAATATTAAAATAGCAAATAACAAGAATCACGCAGCAGCGCAACCCCGCCCCTCACTCCTGTAATCGCCCCGCTTCCCTTTACACGGTGCCAATTTGTGTGACGCAATTAAACTATTAATTAAAATCGATAAAAACTTAATTATTTATATATAGAAGCAACATTATCGACATGATGTCTGTAACCAAATTAGTGAATATACGCCAAAAATATACGCGATGCGGGGCGGCCTCCCACATTTGCGCGGAATAGTGTGGAACTAAAAAATACGGCAAAAAGCACTCTGGTGACAAAATAGAGTCCATGCCAATATTTCGCCCATGCACTGTATCACCCTTTTAGTGGCTTCTGGCAAAATTTGAGTGGTGGGCACTGTTGCGTCCATATAATTGGCGCAACAAGTCAGTTGGACGCAGCATCATCGGTAAAAACCACTATGTATGACGCAGGATCATTTCGGCGATGTATATATATATATATATATATATATATATACATATATATATATATATATACATATATATACATATATATATGTGTATATATACATCCCCGAAATGATCCTGCGTCATACATGGCGGTTTTTACCGATGATGCTGCGTCCAACTGACTTGTTGCGCCAATTATATGGACGCAACAGTGCCCACCACTCAAATTTTGCCAGAAGCCACGAAAAGGGTGCTACAATGCATGGGCGAAATATTGGCATGGACTCTATTTTGTCACCAGAGTGCTTTTTGCCGTATTTTTTAGTTCCACACTATTCCGCGCAAATGTGGGAGGCCGCCCCGCATCGCGTATATTTTTGGCGTATATTCACTAATTTGGTTACAGACATCATGTCGATAATGTTGCTTCTGTATATAAATAATTAAGTTTTTATCGATTTTAATTAATAGTTTAATTGCGTCACACAAATTGGCACCGTGTAAAGGGAAGCGGGGCGATAACAGGAGTGAGGGGCGGGGTTGCGCTGCTGCGTGATTCTTGTTATTTGCTATTTTAATATTTTTTATGTTCTATATTAGTATATGTGTATATCGATATTTCTTTATATGTATCATGTTGCTTCTGTGTATAAAATAACAAGTTTTGATCAATTCTAATTAGTGATTTAATGGCGTCACATAGGTAAAATATCATCGTGCAATAGGCAACTTGGAGATATATGCTCGTCAGCAATTATAGGTAGAAATAGGTTATAACTAATATTAAATTTTTCGTGTGTTGACGGTAAGAATATAATTCACTACTCCTCTCTTACCCGTGGATGATAAAAGACGACTGAGGGATATAATATGCATGTAACGCAAGGACAGTATAACTCAAAATAAAACTATAGCAACCTTCTGACCTCTATCTGACCAGCGGGGTTATAGTAGATCAATTTCCCTCCTATGATAGAGTTATGAGTTATAGGAGGCTCTGGCCCAGCAGTGGGACTTTTATGAGCTGAGATGATAACTAATGTACACTCAATTTTTCATAGTGGTAGGTCACAACCCCGTCCGACAGGGGTAGTACCACACTCTCGCAGAAAATCGACGTCTGAGTAGAAGTAATTTATTGCTCTGCTTTGTTCGGTAAGTGAGACAGCCGGATGTCCAACTTTCTGGGTGTGTTTTTGTCTGGTGGGTTTTTGGTGATGCCTGAAACTTGGGATGGTGAGGTCTTGGTTGGAACATTGAGTGTGAGGGGCTGATATGTGGTACAGGGAGACTGGAATGGTCACTTGCGCCCACCTGCCGATCCTGCAGGGTCCCCCTAACCCAGGATTGGCGCTCCCAACATTGGTTCTTCCAAAGTCCTAAAATTCCGTTGGGTGATGATCGTGCCGGTGTGGGAAAGTGGAGTGGACCCTGGCGGCTAAATATGGGGAGCATCGGGAGCCCTCCCGTGCTTCATATCAGCTGCACACAAAACTCGCTTCTCAACCATGCACTATGCCCGCCCTTTTTCTCTTTTGCTATCACCGAACCCCGTTATACACATTCACATTCCCTTTCACTTATATATAACCTAATGGTAAAGAACAATAAAAAGAGAAGATTTTACACAGCGGTCCCCTT
Source organism: Lymantria dispar (assembly GCA_032191425.1). NCBI lineage: Eukaryota > Metazoa > Arthropoda > Insecta > Lepidoptera > Erebidae > Lymantria > Lymantria dispar. The sequence goes on from JAVQHN010000033.1 coordinate 2,596,003, forward strand.
ATTCACATTTAATGTGGATTTTTGCAATATCGGTCTGCCGTGCTCTTTTTAACGAAAACACCCCAGATAACATTTTGTACCTAAATTACCCCGGCTACGAGTTGATGCACATCTTCCGTCGTGAAGCCATCATGATCATTCGGAGCGAGATCTGTTGTTGCCGTCTTTGGGTACACGAGCACAGTGAACTATCGATCTTATGGTTGCGCTTAGATTATCAGCTTACCCGCATCTACGCGTGTGCCTCTACTGGTCCCATGGCAGTGATCCGGGGTCAATTAATTTCTTGGAAAACGTTCAATGGGGGATTGACGAAATATTGGAGCAGTGTCTATCCGCGGAGATTGTATTCTTGGAGACTTCAACGCTCATCATAAAGAATGGTTGGGATCCCGAACCATTGAGCACCGCGATCGAAATCTTTTCAATATGGCTACGCTCTATGGTCTCTCACAACTGGTGACACAGCCCACCCGTGTCCCAGATATTAAAAGACTGAGTCTTCTTTACTGGGTCTCCTTTTTTTTCTTCTGACGACTACTTGGTTCATAGCAGAGGCCCTGTTGTATGGCCTAGTCCATCTACGGCGACTGAGACATGCAGAATCTGGCAAAGTAAGTCAGAAGATTGGATGGAGTTTGACGCATCCTACCTATGGAAGCGGTTTTGCTTTGCTTCTGAGGTATCTGACGACTGTGCGGACTGCATTAGCGCTGCGGTTATTATGGGGATATAATATTCATTCCCAACACGGGAACACTAAAATATCCATCGGTGGCTGCAACCGACCTATGGTTAACAAAACCTGCAAGAAGACTGCACGCCATAAGCAATCTGCATATTAGGCCTGGAATAGGGCCCAAATCTTTCAGGACCCGAACGCCAAAGAGGTCTCTCAGTGGTAGGACCATACTGTTGACAGTTATCTGTCTACAGTCGCGGGTCGGGCCGTCCGGGGTAGTACCACACTCTCGCAGAAAATCGACATCCGATTAGTAGCAATTTGTTACTGCGCTTCGTTCGGTGAGCGAGAGAGCCGGAAGCCCAACTTTCTGAGGGTGTTTGCGTGTGGAGGATTTTGGTGGTACCTTTGGTATCACCGAGCCTCAATGCACGCATTCACACTCCCTTCACTTTCTTCGCGGTAGGCAGCGGCCTGGTAAAGGTCCATGAGCGGCAGCAACACTTACCATCAGGTGTACTGTTTGCTCGTTTGCCACCGTTTGCAATAAAAAAATAGGTGAAACGATAATTTAATGTTGTTTCTATATTTAGTAAGAAAGCTATTACTAGAGGCAAGGCGGAATATGTTGCAAGAATTGGCGAGCGATTGGAGAGCTATCCCGCTAAGAGTCGTGTATTCTAGTCATTCACCAAGGCTGCACAAGGCAAATTCTGTCTGCCCAACCTCCCTTCACTACAGAAGCACGATGGCTGCCTAGCCCACAGCGCAAAGGAGAAGGCCGATCTTCTAGATCAATTATTTGTCTGTAACTATTTTGGACGCTGGAGCTGCCCCACCACCTACCATACCTCGGTATGAGAGCTCGATCCCTAAACACCGCATCACGCATCGAACGGTCAGGCAAGAACTGCGGCTTTTAGATGGCCCTAAGTCGTGTGCACCGGATAGCATCAATGCAATGATTCTACAGACGTGCGCCCATGAATTGACTCGCATCTTCACGCGCATATACCGACTTGCCTACGTTACTAATAGGGTTCCGTCTTCATGGAAGGTAGCCCATGTCCACCCGATTCATAAAAGAGGAGACCGGTCTGACTCATCGAATTACAGGCCAATTGCCATAACATCCATGCTCTCCTCGATAATGGAGAAAATTATAAAGCATCAACTTCGGCAGTACCTTGAGGATCACCAGCTGCTCAGCGATCATCAATACGGCTTACGTCGTGGACAATCGGCTGGTGATCTTCTTGTGTATCTTACACACCGTTGGGTAGAGGCCTTGGAGGGCAAGGGTGAGGGGCTAGCATTCAGTATAGATATCGCAAACGCGTTCAATAGGATCTGGCACAGGTCACTTCTTTCGAAGCAATGATCATATGGAATTCCCGAGGGACTCTGTACTTGGATCGCCAGTTTTCTGAATAGTAGAAGTATAAAATTCGTCGTAGTTGGCTCCTGCTCCGATACCATGATCATTAATGAGCCGAGCGCCGTCGGTTTTCTACAAGAAGGCCGGCGGCGCTTTTCTACAAGATTTCTGAAATTTTCTACAAGAGCTTTTGAGTGGAATTATGGAAAAAATTTTTGAAGTCCGTAGACCATTTTTTAGACGAGAAAAATTTGGAAAATTTTTTTTCGTTGTTTCCTTGGAGATTCTCCAGACTCAAACATGAAAAAAAAATTATAAAAACTATACTTGGCTACAATTTGCTTTTTTTATTTGCTGTACGATTATTTTCCTTGGAGTTACAGCTCATTGAATTATACCCAAAATTTTTATTTTTTTTATGTCCCTTAATTTTTGTTCCTAGTTTATCATACATAATAATTTTTATATAGGGATAAATTTGTTGTCATGTCTGTTCCCAAGTTTATATAATTATTTTATTTTAATCGACTTCAAAAAAAGGAGGAGTTTCTCAATATGTCGAGATATTTATTTTCTAATTACCTGAAGACGGCTGGAATAAAATAAAGTATACGTCATCGATCTCCCTATAAGTTTAGGAGGAAGCGACAAACTCGAAATAATGTGTGTAATGAGTACATACAGAAAAATATTCGGTATCAATATAGTCTCAAACGTAGTAGGAAGTAATATAATTAATGAAATGTATTGAATAAATACAGGATAATATACATAATAATATACGGACGCGATATACCCATATATTTATACGGATTTAGGAAAATCGGAGAAATGTATTAAAAATTAAGAAATATACAGAGTGCCACATGATTACCATCGCGAACGGACGCGACAAACCAGCGAGAATTATTCCAAATTGAATATCTTCTTTTCGTGTTGAAATAAAATTTCTCGTTGATATTGGAATTCACATGACAGCAATGAAACAATATTCGCACGATTAACTATTGAAATTACATTGACAATGGTGGACGCTACAGGATTCGACTTTGAAAAGACGCCACAACACTTCAGCGATTTATATATATATATACATATATATATATATATATATATATATATACATATATATATATATATACATAACAGCTCGTAACAAAACGACTCCTACTCAGCATACTGCAGGTTAAGGAAAAACCTGCACTGATCTTTCGAGGAGTCGTTATGTTGACGTCACGAAATAGAACGAGTGACACAAATTAACAAAAAGCATAAAAAATAAATAAATAAAAATACAAAACGAAATTAAGGATAAAACGCAATGAAAACCAAGCTCAAGGTTGTATGCCAACATACACACACAAACAAAGCTCTAACAATAAAATAAAATAAACTGGATCTATAGGTGCTCGTCCTGTGTGTAATTAAATTATATATTTATACCATTGATATAACAAATGTTACATCAATGATTTATACTCTGTGGCAGCTCGAATATTTCCCGGTGATGTACTGTAAATGGCGTTTAGGACAACGTGGCATAATTTAAAATTACATTTAATTTAACATTAAAATAATATGATTTACTTATTATTGGCGTCCAAATAACATATGAATATGATAATGTAGTATGAGTAAAGTTGCGTAGACATAGGATATTGGATAATAAGTTATAGTGACAAATAATTGCTATTAGCACTTACTGCTGATGCGTAAAACAAGATGGTAAGTAAATTTTAAATTAATTATAGTAAATAAATGTATTGAATTCAATTTAGATATGCCCCATATAAACTCATTTGCAAAAAAAACGGGCGGTTTTGATTTTCATTCATATTTAAAAAGATACAATACCAAAAAGGTTTCAATCGTTTGTACACGTTACTGGCCGGTTTTAAAAATGCTGTGGTATTTAAAAAAGTACGTTCTAAATTCAATTTTTCATTTGATGTTCATTTTTACAGAAAACCCCTTTTTATCCTACATTTTTGGCGCGAAGTTCCAGAAGTTAACATCGACTTTCATAACTTTTATTCAATTTTTATCGATTAATTTCATATCCTTGACTGTCAAAGCTTTATTTAATGCTGTTTGGCTGTATCAAAAATGGTAGATAAAGTGGTAAAAGCTACCAAAATTATCGCGCTGCTTGAAGAGGGTTGCAGCCAATGTTTCGTGGCTAGGAGGCTAAATGTTAGTCGCTCGACAGTCCAAAGGACCTGGCAGCGATATCAGGAGACTGGTTCCGTCGAGAGAAGGCCTGGTTCTGGAAGAAAACCATGTACCCAACCACGGGATGATCGTTTTCTTGTGAGTCGCGCATTGAGAAATCGCAAATCTTCGTATGTGGATCTTAAGAACAACCTCCAAGAAGTAAGAAATGTGCATATTAGTCTATGGACGGTCAGGAGGAGGCTTCTCGCTGCCAATATACGCAGTCACCGCCCGGCCCGCGGCCCCAAATTACTCCGTGAGCACAGAGTTCACAGGCTTAGGTTCGCTAGAAATTGTGAATCATGGACTCAAGACGATTGGAATAGGGTTTTGTTCTCTGATGAAGCCAGGATATCTCTGTTCGGTGAAGATCGACGTCGGCGAGTGCTAAGAAGACAAGGAGAACGCTTTGCAGAGGCATGTTTCGAAGAAATCACACCTTATGGTGGGGGCTCTGTTATGTTTTGGGCAGGAATAAATTCAATGGATCGTACAGAGTTAGTCTTCATTGAAAACGGCTCACTGACTGGGCATCGATACATAACGGAAGTTCTAATTTCTCATGCACAACCCGCATTGGCCGCTCTAGGTGAAGACTCGATTTTTATGGACGACAATGCTCGCGCCCACCGATCCCGCGATGTTAATGCGTATGTGCAAGAGGTCGGCATTCGTCGTTTGGATTGGCCAGCTCGAAGTCCCGACCTCAATCCCATAGAGCATGTCTGGGACGTTCTGAAACGGCGTGTGAGATCAGTACACCCGGCTCCGCAGACCATCAGAGAGCTGAAGAATGTGATTACTGCGGAGTGGGAACGTATTCCGCAAGCAAGTATCCGGGATATACTCGCTAGCATGCCCAGACGAATTCAAGCTGTGATTTTAGCTAGAGGGGGTCACACTCGATACTAAACATTTATCTGCTTTTACTTTATTAAAGAAAAACAAACAAAAAAACTTTTTTATTTTTACTTCATGAGCATATGCACTACTAGCGAATATACACTATTAGCGAGGTTTAGCATTATTTCCCATAAATTGTATCTAAATTTTATGAAATACTGATGAAAACGATTATTTTCTTATTAATTTAGCAAATTGTGTGGATAAAACTACCTATAATTATCAAACAAAGAAATATTAACATTTGAAATGGTTCATTGCTTAGGTGCCCGTTTTTTTTGCAAATGAGTGTATAAATAATACAGATATAGGCGTATAAACAATATTCATAGAAAACTTCCACGTTTTTATTTCCTATTCACAAATATTTATATTAGCATATACTTAACTTAAATGGCACTAGTATCGTGTTTCAGAGCCTCTTCTGATTTTTGATGTTCAAAAATGAATTTTTTAATAGTTACCTTAAAACTGTTTTTATTTTGCAGGTTTCTAATTGGTGGAGGGATATTATTCCAGCACTTTGTCACTGCATAGCGGCAACTACCTCTGAACGCGGCCGATCTGTGGCATTGCATGGAAAGTTGACCTGTACACCGCCGAGGCCCACACGATCTAGTTTGTGATAGCCAACCCAATTTGTTGTACAAGTAACTAGGTACTTTATGATTTAAGACTCCGAATAGGAGACAGGCTAAATGAAGTTTACGCCTGTGAGTCATTTTTAAAATCGTGTGTTGATTCAAAAAGGGAGGACATGAGCCCTTAACGGAATGTCGAAGCAGAATCGAGCACAAGCATTTTGCACACGCTGAATAATTTTCTGTGTCCGTACAAGCAAACGTGGGCCAAAGACAGTATCCATGTAATTTAACTTCAACAGAACGAGAGACTCCACCAGCTGCACACGTAAACGTTCTTGTATGTAAGGCCGTAACTTATATAAAACTTTGAGCTTATAGAAGCAACTTTTTACGCAGGTTGCCACATGCTTCTCGAAACGTAAGCTGCTGTCCATATGTAAGCCCAAGTTTCAGGCCTCATTTACACACTCGATTTGTTGTCCTAACATCATAACCCTCACAGTTGGACACAGAGTGCTAAGACGTTGACTACTACCTAATCAAATATTTAGTTTTATTTGGGTTATTGGCATTAGTTTATTTTGGGTAGACCACGTGGCAATACTAGCCAGATCGTAATTCAGTTTTTCTATTGCACTGTCAATCTCAGATGGCTTAAAAAATTTATAAATTTGTATGTCATCTGCATAACTATGAAACTTACAGTTTTTAATTTGTGTACTTAATTAATCGATTATAAAATAATTTATTTACATTAATTTTATTATAAAATAATCGATTTTCTATTATTTTGATATTCGATTATAAAAATCGATATTTACAAAAAAATCGATTTATAATCGATATAAAATCGATTGTTTTTCACATCCCTAGTTTCTAGGCCTAATGACTTCGGATATACATTTTTCACGCCCTTAGAGATTTAATTTCATAAACTAATTTCTTAGAGCTCATTTACATCAAAAGAAAGAAAATCGCACAATACACAGAAATACATAGTTTCACGTCCCTAGCTCCAATAGTTTCGGCTATACGCTTTTCACCCCCTTAATGGAGTGATTTGCCGAAAATCCTTTGCTAGTGCTCGTGTACCTCAAAAAAATACGACGGAGTTAAAAAATATACGATATACGATAAAATATTGCCTAGTTTACTCTCTGATATTATAGCTTTCTAATGGTGAAATAATTGTTGAAATCGGTCCAGCCGTTTTGAAGATTACCCGGAACAAACAGACAGACAGACAGAGAAAAAATTTTTAATCTGTATTTTAGGCATAGGTGTCATGCAAATAACCGTGTGAGCATGAAAAAAACCCTATTATTTTGACATTACAAACAGACGCTCCAATTTTATTTATTGGTATAGATAATTGTAAATTGAGCAAGCTATATTTCACTAATAATTAATATATAAGCACAAATCTCTATTAAAGTATTTGCGCTGTAGCATGGTGCGGGTGACAGTTATGGCGAGTTTCGTTTCACTCTTGAAAGTTGCCACGATTTATAATTATGATCTATTAATTCAGCTGTACCACATCGGTAATATATTAAATCACTAATAACTGTAGTAATAAAGGTATACCTTCCAAATTAAACCCAACTAGAATGTTCTAGCCTACAAATCAAATGAAATTGAAAGAAAAAATAATCAAAGTGGTATGCGTATAACGTAACACCAAAGACGTATTTAGTGATGGGATGTACTACTACGAAGAATTGTCGATTAAAAAATAAATAAAAACAATTTGTGCGCTCAATTTTTTATTGTTAAAAAGTATACAATTATTACATATTTACTTCAATTTTTCATTCAATTTTAATCCTCTTCTAAACTCATATCAGAGTCAGGAACATCGGAATTGTCACTTTCATCATCCGTATCTGTGACGGATATTATTAAAGATGTCTCAATTATGTTATCAATACGGACGTCACGATCCCAATCAGACATAATGTCCCTTTTCGTTTTATTCACCACCTTCGACCAGTCCTTAGGTTGAACGTTACTGATTGCCTCTTGTAACAGGGTCAACATCTTATTTGCCGTAAATGGCGGTGTAGTATTATTTCTTGCGGCGTGACCTACATAAACATAAATGGACTTATGAAAAAAATATTTAGTTTTTAATCAATAAATTAATTTCAAATATCTAATGCAAAATTTACTCTTGAATATGTCTAATCTGATACCTGGTAATGTTTTTAAATTACATGCTTCGTTCAGAAAGCTGTTACTTTTTCAAAGTATCAAAACGAGAATTGAAATTAAAAACATACCTTTTATTTGGGCCCAAATTAGCTCAATAGCGTTATATTGACAATGGTAGGGTGGTAGTCGCAGGACCTGGTGACCTTTTTCTTTTGCCATCTCGTCCAGAGCGTAGGTAGGAGTTGGTGGCTTATGACGCCGTACTAGAGTAATAAGCTCCGTCTTTAGCATACTCATATCTGCTGTAACTCCGTTTTCACTCAGCCACTTCACCAACTCGCTTTTGCGGTTTGATTGTGTTGGAGGTTTATTAAGTTGTACCGAATGGTAGGGTGCGTTATCCATTATTATAGTCATAGGCTCTTTTAAGTTTTATAAGAGGCCTATGAACCAAACTTAAAATTTTTCGTAGTTCATCTCCTCATGATACTCCGTAGTTTTTTTCGATTTAAAAGCCAGTAAACAATTAGGGACAAATCCACTTGCTGTACCTGCATGGCAAATAATGAGGCGTTCGCCTTTGCCCTCCGGGACTTTGGTACATGACTGTGCCGTATCGTCGGTCCAACTTTTACCCACTGTGTTGTTAGCGTTTAGATACGTTTCATCCAAAAACACAACTTTACTCCAATCAACTATGTTTTTAGCCTTCCTTAAAAAAGTACACCTTGCAAGGGCAATATCAGTCCTTTCCATAATAATTTTTCTTTTGTTAAATTTTTTGTAAACAAAGCCAATATCCTTTATAACATTCCGCAACGAAGTAATACCTCCTTTGAACAGTTCAGCTTCTTTCAATGATTTTAGAAGCTTAAGCAACGTGGGTAGCTCCATTCTTCTATAATAATCATAAATGTGATTTCTAATAGCGTCCTTAGCAAATTCATCCAAATGTGTGATTGGCTTCACCTTGGTCCGCTTTTTGTTCGGTGTAGATAATTTATTTTCAGACGTCCCTTCTTGACCAATTTTCTCGCGTGTTATACGCGAAACAGTATTGCGGCCAATATCAAGAGCTTCGGCTACTCGTTCTACAATTCCATTCAGTGGTAACAACGGTCCATTATTTTGTTGTTCTCTTTCAAAGTAATTTCGGAGGCGAACAACAAACTCTCTAGCTTGACTACCCAAAACAGTTTTTTTCGTATGCTTAGGCATGGTTATAACCAACAAATATAACAACAAACTTTAACAAATAAAACAACAAACTATAACAAATAACAATTTAACGAAAACAAACTGATGAAAAATGGATAATACGTGTCACATACAAGGCGGTAGCACTCGTACTGACAGCATCGCACGGTTAAACAAAATGGCTCGGCGATGCGCCACAGAATAACAATATGCCACGAAAAAATATGAAATACCAGTTGTTTTGAATGCGTTTACGAAACTTTTTAAAATTTTTGAACTATTAAATTAATTGAATAATTTGTATGAATATATTTTTTCCTATATATAATTTTCGTGACAATAATAAACAGAACAACATTTATTTATGCTACGAGTATAATTAGTGTAAAAAATTTAATTGCGAATCGTCACATCCCTAGTCACCTGGTATTGACATGTGTCACCCGCACCATGCTACAGCGCAAATAGTATAGACATTGTCATCATAATTATGATGGTTTGACATTTAGTTCGACCAAAGATTTTAACCGTAAACAAAAGTGTATAAGCATTACTGCGCAAGACACTCACATAAACGTGTGTGTATGTGTAGCGTTTTAGTGTGCATAATGTTTTTTTTAACGAATTGAATGTATTTCTAATCCATTATTATATCAAATTTCAATTTTATACATTTCTCCTCATTAGGTATATACTTCAACTGTGCAAAATTCCATACGTGTCCATCCACGTAATTTTCGTAAAATTAATATATAGATGTCTGATCAGCAGGGTATAGTAGGTCAATTCCCCTCCGATTATGGAGGAGGCCTGAGCCCAACGGTGGGCAATATATAGGCTGAGATGATGAATGTAATAATAATATTGTAATGTAACACATCTATGAAATTGACACGTAAATAGATTTTACTAAATAAATCATCATCGTCATCATATGAGTATTTCACGTTTCCTTGGCGAGCACTGTCGCCTGTTATCCAGATGGTACCTTAAAAATATAAGAAGTCAAATTCTTGTTATCTTCGGAATAATCTACAATTGCAGTTTTAGCTCCCAATTTATATTTCTGTCTAATCATTTTGATTGAACTTAAGAGTAACTCGAAAAAGGTCATGTCTTATTCTTTCTAAATATTTTTTTTATTTTGTTTTTAGTATTTGTTGTTATAACGGCAGCCGAAATACATAACTTGTAAAAAATTCAGCCGTCTAGCTATAGCGGTACTTGAGATACAACCTGGTGACAGACAGATGGACGGACAGACAGCGAAGTCTTAGTAATAGGGTCCTGTTTTACCCTTTGGGTTCTGTACCCTAAAAACCGAGTACTTCTTTGACAATATGAGCACCGAGTATACACGATAGAAACATGTGGACTCAGCACGAATATTTACGTCAAAATATTCGCAATGTTATCAAAACAAATTTAAATACATAGATTTGGTGTAGTGCCCCTATCGGCCGATAGAGGCCTTGCTCTAAATCTCACACAAATTGGTCTCGATAACAATACAAATACTTTGACGTCAATATTCGTGCTAAGCCAACTAGTATATACTCGATAGGTATTGTTTCACAGGAGCTACACTGCTACTCGCAAAATTAAATCCTATATGGCCCGTTCGTACCTATATCTGACAGTAACCGCATCCGGCCATCCTCACTCAAATCTAATCGAAATCGAGAAAGGCATAACAATAAATTAAATTAGTTTTATATAAGTTTCGATTAAAAATCCATTCTTGTAGTCCTTATGTAATGTCTATAATAATATCTAAAAATTGCCCATAACTTTAAAGAATGAAGGAACATAATTATAATGACTTTGCAAAAAAAAATTAAAGGTGTTTTTATTAAGAAAATGTTGCTATAGTGTCAATGATTATTGAAATGATATAATTTAACTGGGTGTAGGTTTAATAACGTCCATATGTAAATTGATAATTAATTTTAATAATAACAGTAATAAACGCTTGTGACATGCTGAATGTGAGTGGCGACACTGCGGTCTCGAGTGCCCTAGAGAGTCGGCCAGGGCCTCGTATCCAGCTCGCCTTTATGGGCTGACTGGAGTGGAAAACAAAGAGTGCCCGCAGGATTCGCAACTCTGCATTGCCTTATACGGTTCATCAGAGAGCGGTCGCCAGAGCTCGCTCGGGGGTAGAAGTCTCATTTTCAAGGGCATAACTACGGAGCAACCACTGCGGGTTTCTGTTTACCGGGGACTTGTCATGGTGAAACCGGTGCCGCACCGCTCGACACCCCAAACCACTTGCACCAATGTTGCTCCGCTGTTGTCCTTATGGCCTGCGTGTCTGTGGTGACCGTTTAGGGGGCCCATTCAGTTAGTTGGCGAGTCACCGTCTGCCACAGTTCAAGACGATAAAGGCATGAAACGGCAATACAGTAATAAAATAATAATAATTCTATTAAGTAAATCGCGTATGTGTAAAAAGCATCATAAAATTATAACAATTTATAAAAATGTTCCTCTCTTTTACTGTTGCCGTGCCCTACAGGGTCCATAATTGTTACATAATGTAGTTGTTAAGACCTTTTATACGTTATGGGGTGCAATAAAGTTTGAAATTGCATTTCATCATCATCATCATCTCAGCCCATATACGTCCCACTGTTGGGCTCGGGCCTCCTCCATAATGGAAGGGTAATTGACCTAATATACCAAGCTGGTCAGATGTGATGGTATAGGGTTTTATTTCGAGTTTTCTTCTCTGGCATAGATGTTATATGCGTTTTATATCCCTTAGTCGTCCCGTACGATCACCCACAGCTAAGATAGGGGGTGGTAAATTGTATTCTTACTCCATCACCACACGGATAGAAGAAATTGCAATTATTGTACTTGGAATTCTTTGGATTGTACAATTCATAGAATACAAGGATACAAATTTTTGCATTTCTTTATAAATAGTAATTTCTTTTGGTTACAGATCAGCTGTAATTCTCTCATCTAACAAGAGACGATAGTTCAGCGACTGACAAATCTATTAACAAGACTTCAACTTCCATAAGTCTTCTGCCAAACCTGTGCCCCAGAAACGACGTACGAGATCAGCTCTCATAAACTTCTGTGATAAATAAGTCGGAGTCAATGAAGCCTGAGCGAAATAATAACCACACTCAGGAAAATCAAGAAGTTTACAGCGAAATGATACATAATAAAATCACCGATAAAAGGACCTCTCTGAGGAATAGCGGCACAAAAACTGCAGCGACAAAAGAGTTCAGAGTTCAGAGTGAGTGTAATAATTTAGAAAATCCACTATGGAATGTTAAGGCAGAAATCACCAGGGAAGAGGTGAAAACTGCTTTGGAATATCAGCGTGAATTACTAGAGCCAGCTGGACTAGTATCTTACATCTTAAGTAACTTATTATGTAATCATCAAATACTAATTGCCTGGATGACTAAATTTTTTAATAAGTTGTTGCACGAAGAAGGAAATCTAAATGAAGTGTTTAACAGTTCTACACCGCCTACGTACAATGAAAATATATATTCAAAAAAATTTAGGTCTTTTATTTTAATGGTGTGGGCAAATGTGTTAACACGACGATTGCGAGAAGAGTATGAAATACCAGTAAACAAATTTGGTTTCAGTCCAGAACAAAACCTAGATGCTATTTTTGCGTTAAATCAGTTGTGCGAAAAACATAGACGTTTATCTCAAAATTTGCACGTTGTCTGCATCGATCTTAAAGAGCTATATGATAATGTTTCCCATAAAATGTTGTGGGAGGTCCTGAGTAAAAAATCTTTGCCAGATAAATATGTAAGGTTTGTGCGAGCATTGTACTCATCAAGTTATAAATCTGTCCAGATGGCGGTTGGCGTTACTAATATCTGCAATGTAGAAGTACGCTTGCATCATAAATTCCCTTTAAGCTCATACCTCTTGCAATTGGTAATAGATGATATGACGTCGCAAATGAAGGTGGAGTTATCTTTGCAAAGTATAGTCACCACCGATCATATTCTTCTATTTGGAGAAGAGGAAACTTTGCAGGAAAGCTTCACAATATTCCATAAGAAACTGAAGGATATAGGCTTAGTAATCAACACAGCGAATACCAGCTACATGGTTTTTAACTTCAATACGCAGCTGCCTGCTACGTCTTCTATACTGCTCGATGGTATAACACTTACAAACTGCTCAAACTTTATTTACCATGATTCGCTAATACAAAGTGATTTAAGGATTGACTCTGAAATAAAAAGGCGAATTGATGCATCATCTACTAAATTTGATGAGAATGAGGGAATACTTTGTGATCCTCAAAAAGACCTGACATTAAAGGGGCAAATATATACTTCCATTATTAGGCCTGCTTTGATGTATGGATTGCCATGTCTAATTATGACAAAAAACAACTGTAGCGAAATACTGGGCACTGAATCAATACTATTGAAGCGGATGTGTTGCCAGTTTTCAAATGAAAAAATATCGCAGATAAGAACAAGATTGGGTATCGAGGACGACATAATAACAGTGATAAATAAACAACGTCGCGATTTTTATAATTATGTGTTGGACATAGAAGATAATTATGTGGCAAAATTGATGGTGAAAGAGGCCATGGAAAAACCAGGCAAGAAGAAAAGCTGGGTCCATTTGATCAAGAAAATAGTAAAGGAATTATCGCAGGAAAATTATCCCAGGAAAATTATAAGTAGTGGAATAATAAAAGAAAGAAGATCTGTAAGGAAGAACTGCCTGCAGGCTGGTGCTCCTGCCAAAGCAGGAACGGTCTCCCGAGTCAGCCTCAGGCTACAGGCCCATCGCTCTGCTCGACGATGCTGGCAAGCTGCTGGAGAGGGATCTGGCTGCCCACGTCGAGCGCCACCTCGTCGTGGTCGGGCCCGATCTGTCAAATGCCCAGTTGAGACCCGTGGTGACGGAGGCCGTCACTAGCGGAGAAGTGTTGTTGGCGTTGTCCCGAGACATTTAATTTATAATAATACTATAAGTAGCATTTAATTTATAATAATACTATAAGTAGGGTAATAAACAGCATTTTTTTTCTGTGTTTATTGTAACGTACAGTACGAACAATGTGTACAAAAATTGCGTTGGTTAAAATAGCCAAAGCAATATGATATGTGACGTTTAAAAGGCATTGACGTTTGACAGTTGTCAGTTACACACGAACAGTTTTGGGGTTCGCCACCAGGTGGCACCAGTGGTAGGATAGGTGGCAGCACTTCTGACAGAGCTCGGACTTTTAAGAAGCGATGTCGGATGAGGATCCGGATGCTGTTAGGCACCGGGAGCTCCTTCAGGAGCTGATAGAGAGGAAGCAAGAGGAAATTGAAGCCATACTAGAGATGTCGGCTGATGCAGGCTTCACCCCGCGACGATCCCTGGCTAGGACCCCACCCACCTGCTTCAGCACGCCCCTTCCGTTACCGATGAGCCCTGTTACCCAGACTGAGGCTAGTGACTCGCGGATCGTGCGTGAGAGGAACTCCTCTTCGGCGACATGGTGCACCGCCGGCGATTTGGGCGGCGCAGGCGCCAGTACCTGCGCCTAATGCCGCCCTAGCCGAAGCCGCGGGTGACCGGACCGGGGACTTTAGTCCATCACCCGCAGACAGGCTAACCGCGCGACGGCGATCGACGTTCCGGCACAGGGACGTTGAGAGGTGAGAGTACTCGAAAGGGTATTCCGACGGGCCGACCACTGAGGACAAGAAACTCGGCACTGGTGGTCGACCCAGCGACCAAGGCGACGTGGGTACGGGTGGCTCGGGTCCCGCGCGCTGTCCTTTCTTCGCCCCGGACGGAATGGACGGCGGCATAAAAAAAGTAATAAAAAAAAGACAAATCCTTGGTATGCGTGATAGATAGCAAGTACATCATAATCATATGTCTGATGGCGGGTCTGACGGGACCAATATTGATTATATATTTTTATATGAAATAATGTTCAAAGAAAATTAAATTATATGTTGTTCAGTCCTTTAAATTATTTCTTAATGTTTATATAATTTTGTATTTGATCCGTATAATTTTTGTAATTCGTAATCTTGATAAATTGTCACTATTATTTTACTAGGCGCCTTATTATAATATGTTATGAGTATACAAATTACCCTTCCTTTCTACATGAATGTAAGCATTTTTATTATAGCCACCTCCAAAGTGGTCCTCATTCCTTTTGTAACCGTATCATTGAACAAATATAATTTTAATTAAATAACGCTGGAGTTTGATTGTTGTCCTTTATGTTTTATTAAACATAAATTGGTGGCCCATGAGGGAAACTATATGAAGAAGTCAAAAACATTCAAGTAAGTATATAGTTGACAAATGGACGGTCGGAAGG
Organism: Lymantria dispar; assembly: GCA_032191425.1. Lineage (NCBI taxonomy): Eukaryota > Metazoa > Arthropoda > Insecta > Lepidoptera > Erebidae > Lymantria > Lymantria dispar. The sequence continues at coordinate 2,611,461 of JAVQHN010000033.1, forward strand.
TCGTTAAAGGATCTTTACCACATCCGAGTATCGAGGGATCCAACATATTAAGACTAGTGTTGCCCAAAAAAGTCTTGGTCTTGCGGTCTTGGTCTTGGTCTTGCGAGAAATGCGAGACCGAGACCAAGACCAAGACCGCTTAATTTTTGCAAGACCAAGACCAAGACTGGCCCTGCAAGACTTGAGCAAGACCAAGACTGGGCCTGCAAGAGTCTCGCGGTCTTGCATTTAATTCAAATCACCATTTCAGCTTATATACGGTTGAGCTCGTGTCTTCTACATAACAGGAGGAGAATCGGCCGTGGCCGGAGGGGAATCGCCACGGTGATCGGCCGTGTTGTTACAGGTCATACATGTCAAGTTTTCCTTCTCTTGCACCGATGTTATATATTATAGCCCTTAGTCGTGGGTTCGCAGTCACGGGTAAAATAGGGGGTGATGAATTATATTCTTACTCCGTCACTACACGGCAAGTCAAATCAGTCTTGAGATATCCATCTATTGGCCAATCGATTCCCAATGTTGGTGTTGGCTTTTCAGAATTACTCTTCGGAAAGGCTTAAGGACAAAAATACCGTAATCACGAGAGTGCTCTTGCCCATTATATTTCGTGCTCATGCCCATCATACATATTTATATATCCGTTTATTCATTAGCCCAACGACGTTCACTGTTGGACATAGAAATATGCCTACAATTAATCTATATAAATGTCCATGTAGGGACAGAGTACGATCACCATCAGGCAGTACATGAAGCGTTGCTCCCAGCGCTATTTTGCCTCTGCCACGACTCACCCCGACCCACTAGTGGTTGGGGCGGTAAACTACGTCCCCTCAAAAATATCCGCGGTCCGACGTCCTCGTCATCTTCTTGAAGAAGAAGATGACGCTATTATGATCGCCCAAGAAAGGACCTACACAGCTCGCGCAGCGATAACAGATAAAACTCCGCGGTATCGGTCTCGCCGTCGAGGTCGAAAACTGCGCCGCGTAAAAGTCATTAACCTAAACTTGGCCACGCCCACTTTGCTCTCAGCGACGCGCCGAGCCGAGGTCCGTTCCCCACAGGGGGGAGCCCTCGGGCGATGTTCGCTTAACTTACTTACCGGGTTGAGAGCCATCAGCGCTCACCCATTGACCGCGTTAAGCTGTCAAGGTCATCTGCGACCAACAGCTACACACACACAAAAAAAAAGACAGAGTACGAATATAATTCACCACTCTCTTACCCGTGGATGTCGTATCAAATCGGATCGGGCAATGGTGTTAGGAACCCATGAAAAAAAATTTAAATAAAAATATCGATTCGTTATTGAATTGAGAGACATGTAAGTTCTCAATTTTGTCATCGTTTTTTCGTGTAAATTGATTAAAATGTATAAAGGAATGATACTTAATCTACAACATATTCGTATTTTGTTAAATGTTCATTAGAATTTGAATGAATCAATGCGTTTGCATAAGCAAGACAAACTTCGCTTTAACATAAATCAGCTGATCGGCCGATGACCGTTGATGAGTCGCCTTTGTACCTACGTAACCATTGAAAGGTTCGCGCAAATCTAATACCTATTTATACTGTCGAAATTTTACATGCTTACATATATCCTGTCTGTACATACCTACATAATGCATAAAATTTAAGGCATAAACTCTTAGACACACATTTTTGTAATCACTATAACTTTTACGTTATATTGTTTTTGTGTAATATACATTCTAATTATGATCTATGACTGTTGAACTACAACATACATGAACAGTTGTCCCATAACCTGATACACCCTGTGTATATATGTGCAAGAGAAGTGAAACTAGAAAGAAAACCCTGTACCAACATGTCTGACCAGCGTGGTATAGTAGATCAATTTTCCTCTTACTGGAAGGAAGCTTAAGCCCAGCAGTGGCACTTTTATGAGCTGTGACGATGACGACGAATATCACACATTTTACAAGTATTAAAACCATAAAATTTTAAATCAGTTTTATATGTTCTTGAATAAATAGTATATTAAGAGCTACATGGATCCAGCGGCCAAAGTATTTATATAGGCAATAGAGCAACAGGTTTTTCAAGTATCTAGAGTATCAGTAACTAAACTGGAAATACAATGGATACATACCACTTAACTTGAAGGGGAATATAAACAATCGCATTAATTGTAAAATATCGCATTGATTATAAAATGACATAAAATTTATTGTATCAACTGCCTCGTGTGGTGACGTCTTAAGAAAATAGGGTCGAAAGTCCTGTCATAAGAGTAGTAACGCTGTCTAATGGAACACCAGGGGAATAGAAGAGTAATTTTCTCCAGTGGTAAGTATTGTATTCAATAGTGAACTATAGGCTAGCAGATGGATAGATAGGATAGGATATTTGATTAATTTAGTTGGATTTTTCATTGCCATGATAAATTACTGTTACGTTATTCTAACTGCAAAACTTTGCGAGACTCTTGCTGCAATACCAAGACTCGGGTGCGCAAGACCAAGACCAAGACCAAGACTCGGGTGCGCAAGACCAAGACCAAGACGAGACCAGGTGTGATGTTGCAAGACCAAGACCAAGACCGGTCCAAGTCTCGTCTTGGTCTTGCATTTGGGCAACACTAATTAAGACAAGGCTGCTTGTGATCTCCTATTTAAATCATCATCATCATCTGAGCCCATATACGTCCCACTGTTGGGCTCGGGCCTCCTCCATAAATAATAATTATTTAAATAGTCTTATATAAAAGGAAGGCGGCGAGGGTGGCGGCGACGATAATGAAGACATACATACCTTGTACTTTACAATTTGTTATTTCATCTTACAGCGGTTACAATCAGTGGCGGCTGGTAGGTCACCAACGTGGTGGTACACTTTGCTTACTAAGTATTGAGATCAGATATTGCAATGGAACAACAATTTACGTAAAAAAATGTTATTTTTTATTTTTTTTGAACGCATATGTAATGCATTTGTAGGTGTACTTGCAAAGAAAAATATTTTCTTTTTGTATTTCACACTTCAAAAAGATTTATAAAAGAGGGTTAATTGGCGGGAACGCCAAGTTCCCGCAATTTATATAAACTTTATTGTGAAACATTTTGTTATTGTCTTTTTAATATCCATACTAATATTATAAATGCGAAAGTAAGGATGTTTGTTTATTTGTTTGTTTGTTTGTTTGTTTGTAACGCTTTCACGCTTAAACCACCGAACCGATTTCAAAAATTCTTTCACCAATGGAAAGCTATAATATCAGGCAGTAATATAGGCTATATTTTATCCCGGTATTCCCACAGGAACGGGAACTACGCGGGTTTAAGCGACTGAAACCGAAGCGAAGCGAGGGCGGGTTGCTAGTATATACATATATATGCTCATTTTAGTTGCTATATACACATATATATGCTCATTTTCACTCACACCCCAACTGTATACGTAGTATAAAATAGAACAAATTACTAAGACCAAAATAAAAAAAAAATAATGTAAACCCACCATCTTAACGCGTCACAGATATATCGAAACTATACCTACTTACTGTACTATTTAACGAGACGTCATCGGCGAATTTCGTCGAAAGTCGAGTTCTCTCGTCAATATTCGATTCGCCCATACGGCGTATGGGAACAGACTCATTTTCAATATATTTCTATGAACTATCTTCTGTCTAACGCGCCAGGCGTTTTAACTCATATCTAATACAAGTTGTATGGGTAATCCCCGTGCGCTCGCCTAAGCGCACGAGATTTTTTTTACAGAGAAAATAAATCAAATGAAATCATTTTTATTTGCAAAGAATACAAGTGTAACCAGATAACAAAAAAACGGTAGATTTTCCTGCCATATTCTGCCTTTAAGACATGCAAATATTGACACATTTTCAATTATTAATTAATTACTATAATCATAACTATAGTTTAAGATGTGTAATTACATAATATCATAATATATAAAATCTCAAATTACAATTTATTTAAATGTCAAGTGATTAATTTTTATATGTCGTAAATTCGGATAAATTATAGAAATTGTAGCTGATTAACCATTGTCGTAGTTTTAATTTAAAGCATTTCTTCGGGAGCTCTCTTAAGTTTCTAGGTAATTTATTAAATATGGTTATGCACATATGGTAAACATTTCTCTTGTTTAATGTCGTCCTACAATATGGAATCACTAATCGTGTGGGATCCCTACAGCTACGTAAAACATTATTACTCTTGGAATAAAAAAATAAATAATGATTTTTGACAAACACTGAGACTTCAAGTATATACATGCATGTTAACGTCAATAAGTTCATCGATTTAAATAAAGGTCTACAAGATTCTAACGGTCCCACTCCACAAATTGCTCTCACGCACTTTTTTTGTACAATAAAGGCTTTGTGCATCTGTTGAATTGCCCCATATTATAAGTCCATATCGTAGTATGGACTCTACATAACCATAATATATTATTAGTGCCGTTTTCTTATCTGATAATGTACGTAATTTTTTAATAGCATATACGAAACCACTTAGTTTACTGCATATATTCATTATATGTTTTTTCCAATTGCAGTATTTATCTAGTGTTCTCATCTTACAGATGATTCATGACCTTTATTTAAACTTACAATTTCATCACATTGACGATTCTTTAGATATTTCTCAAGCCAACCTAGCGCAATACCTCTAATCCCATAATTTTCACATTTCCTCAATAATGTCTTATGATCTACAAAATCAAAAGCCCTAGTCATATCAAAAAATATCACTACCACTGGTATTTTTTTATCTAGATAATTTGTTGTACTACGAATTAAATTAAATGCGGCCAAAGAGGTTGATTTGTTACGTTGGAACCCATTTTGTTCAGCCTTAATAATATTATGTTTAGTCAAAAATTCTAGAAGTCTGGTATAAAATGCTTTTTCGAATATTTTTGATAAAACAGGGACAAGTGTTATTGGTCGGTAATTTTTGGGTTCTTGTTTATTACCTTTTTTATGCATAGGTTTTACAATAGAATATTTTAGTTGATCTGGGAATATACCTTGTATAAATGATTCGTTAATAATATGAGTTAGTATTGGCGCTAAAATAGTGGAACTTTTTTTATAATACTTGTAGAAATAGAATCATATCCAACTGCTTTAGTATTATTTAAAGAAGATATAATGTTAAAAATTTCCTGCTCGGTAGCTGGTCTTAAAAAAATTTAACTATTGTTACATTGATTTAATGATTTACTATGTAAAGGGAGGTTTGTGTTGTTAACCTGCCTGTTTCCATTAGTATCACTTATAAAAAGTTATTAAAGGCATTTGCAATTTGTATTGGACTTGTAATAATATTTCCTTTAACTTGGAGTGACTCTATCTTATTAATAGTTTGAAGTCTATCATCTCTACTTTTAATTATCTGCCAAGTAGCTCTACCTTTATTTTTCGCTGTAGCAATAATTTTTCTATTTCTATTACATTTAGACCAATTAATACATCTTTTCAGTAACCTGGCATAAATATATGTTGATAGAGCTTCTTCTGTTTTTAATTTATTGTAATTAAACCTCAATTTTCTTCTTACAGTACATGACTTTCTTAAGCCCTTGGTTATCCATTGAGGAGTACCCAAATTAGAAGATATTCTTATTCTATTAAACGGAAAACATAAGTCATAAATTAATTTCAAATCGTCATGAAATATGCTAAAAGCCCTATTGACACTTGTCTCCATATAAACATTTTGCCAGCACAATTGTGATATATAGTATAGGAATTTCTCAACATTATCATTGCAGAGATCTTTTTTTTTTGGCAATACCAATATTTTGCAGGTGCCTTATAATTGGAATTAAATTCAAAAATTTGTGAAGTCTCATGGTCAGATAAGAATGTTTTGCACACTTCTGTGTGCATAGCCATAGCATTATTTAGATTAGATGCAATTATATCTAAACAATTACATAGTCTTGTAGGTACATTATTGTGTAATATTCTGCACAAGGTCGTTAGGAGGGAGAGTACACTGTCCTGCCACCACTGCGATTGCGGCGAGGACAAGGCGCGCCATACGCTCGAGGCCTGCGGGGCTTGGGCAGTGCAGCGCTGAGAACTCGTCGCAATCATCGGTACGGACCTGACGCTGTCGGCTATCGCTAGGGCGATGGTCGACAGCGTCGGGAATTGGGACGCGGTCGCAGCCTTCTGCGAGACAGTGATCTCGCGGAAGGAGGCGGCGGATCGCCTGCGTGAGGAGCGCAGCCTCGATGAGGAGATCCGCCACCGGCGACTGGGGCGGCGCAGGCGCAACTATCTGCGCCTCATGCCGCCCTAGCCGAGGCCGCGGGTGACGTGACCGGGGATTAGTCCGTCACCCGCCGAGAGGCCGACCGCGTGAGGAAAGACCGACGTCCTCCCCGAGGGGGGGACGTCGGTCGATGGGAGGGTACCCCAATAGGGGGTATTCCGTCGGGCCGACCACTGACGACAAGTTAACGCTGCTCCAGTGGTCGGCCCAACGACGAAGGCGACGTGGTTTTTGGGTGGGCCGCGGGAGTTGCGTGCTTAAGCCCCTCTGTCGCCCCGGACGGAGTGGTGCGGAGGCGCGCCAACCGCGACCCACACAAAAAAAAAAAAAAAAATTGGTTAATATTAAATTATAGTTAGAAAGGATGTTTTTTAATGTTACTGTATTATTACTATTAATTAGGGTATTAATGTTCAGATCACCTGCTATAATATTTTTTTTATTAATTGTTTTATATGACAACTTATGTAACAGGATCTCCAATTTATTAAAAAATCTATTAATATCAGATGTTGGTATTCTATACAGACATATAATAATGCAATTTATACTAGGTATTTCTATACCACAACATTCAAATACCATATAGCAACAGGACAACAATCAATACCATTATATGTTAGAATGCATGTACCTCCTCGATTTTGTTTTTTCCTGGAAAAGTAGCTACTCACTTTATAACCCTTGAGATGAATGTTAAACTCATCTCCTGATTTAATAAAAGTTTCACAAAAACATAAAACATGAATGGGGTTTTTATGACTGTCTGTGAGTTCATCTAGACACAACTCAACCAACTCAGATTTTCTTAGTAGACCTGCAATATTTTGATGCAATAACCTTATCTTTCTTTTATTATCATTGGGCTTATGTATAAAAAATCTGTATCTTTATTTATTTTACAGGGTAATTTAGATGCTGTATGTCTTAATACAGCAAAATAATATGAGATAGTTCCCTTTTTATATTGATAACTACTGATAGTTTGTTTTATAAGAGATTTATTTACTTTATTTTTGTTGGGAATAAATTTAGCTTCATAGTCTTTTGTGTCTATTATAAAGTTTACTTTCTTACAAATAAAACCTTGCAACAGATGTATATTTTTTGTATGCATCCTGTCCAAATTGATAAACTAATTATTAAAACTTCTACATGTAAACCTTAACAAATTATTTAGTTTAATTTCATTCAGATATTTATTCCTACTGACACTCACAACTATAACATTACTTTTAATTAAGTGATGCAAAGTTTTTGTGAGTTCATATTGAATTTCATTTGGGTTTTTATCATTTTGCCCAATACATAATATCACCCAATCATTTATAGCATTCAAATAGTAACATGGATTCAAAGATTCACTACATTTAGCAAATGGTTTTACAAAAGCTGAGACATTATATTCGCCATATTTATTATTTACTCGACTTTTGATTAATTTTTGAGCTAAGCCAACACACTGTTATTCGCCAATAATGTGTATTTTCCGATTGGTTAGTTTCTGGTTTATATTATCATTCAATTCACTGCTAAAATATTTTTTATTATTGTCTGTGGTAGTAGTAAGATTCTCATTCTTGTAGTTTTTTCTATTTAGTTGTTTGTATACTGCGCCATCTTGTGTATTAATATTATATAAAGTTGAAAACTATTATTATTATATAAGTACTAATAACTATTAATATTATATAAAGTTGAAAACTATTATTATTATATAAGTACTAATAACTATTAATATTATATAAGTTCTATTGAAAGTTTGTGGACTCATTAATTTCACCAAAGCTGTGGGAGTCTGTGTCAACGTTTACAGATTCATGAATAAATAGTTTTTTGTTGATAGTCTCTGGGTATTTTCACGGGTTTCTTTTTTGAGCTGCTGTTACTAACACATATTTTTTTTAAATTAGTTATAACAGTTTGTTGCTCGTCTCGTTCTTTTCGTAATGTTAGTGTCTCTAGAGAAAGATTTTCAATTTCTTTGTGGGCACTTTCGAGTTGTTGTTTTAATTCATTTATCTCTTCCTACAATGCCGATATATAAAAATTTTGTTCTACTGATAAATCTGGCAAACTTCTTGTCAATATAACTGAATTGCTGGAAGTTGATTGGTTTAACGATTCTAAAGATCTTGTTCTATTTTTTCTTAACGTAATGTTCGAATAATCCATATTGAAATATAATTTTTATTGTTTTGACAACAATAATATATATAGTAATAAATAATTTCAAGAATCTAATAAATAAAAATAAGTTTTATTAGTTTAGTAGGTGCTTAAAATGTTTCGTCATAATTTGCAATTTTATTTGTTATATATTTCTGTACCTTCAAAGAATAAATATTAATATGGTAATTTAAAAATAAAGATGAAGTAACATTTTGTAATATTTAAATCTTTTGATGTGGTGGTTCAGCGCACGAGCGCACTTAAGGTACAGCCGCCACTGGTTACAATGAAAGGATATTCTCACTGGCGGTATTTATACCTTTACGTGGCCCGAGCTAATACTAAATTCACACAATTGATAATATTAAATATACAATATCTTAATAATTCTAATAACTATTTGCGTGCAAATATTATACAGGATTATGTAGCATTAAATTTTTAATACGGAGGAAGTTGACACGCTGTGGTATTACTATGATGAAGCCATAAATCAGTACAATAATAATTTAATACATGTAATGAAACATAATTATTTTAAGATGGTGATTTCTGACGATGATCCTCGCACCGCAAAAGAACACCGATTATATTGAGAACATAAAAATTTCAATAGAGAGGACGGTTGGATGTTACCATCAAGCTGGGCAATAGCAGGATGTTATTAATATTATCCTTACTAATATTATAAATACGAAAGTAAGGTTGTTTGTTTGTTACGCTTTCATGCTTGAACCACCGAACCGATTTAAAAAATTCTTTCACTAATGGCAAGCTATAATAATATCAGGGAGTAACATAGGCTATATTTTATCCCGGTATTCCTAAAGGAACGGGCATACCCGGCTAAAGTGACTCAAACCGAAGCGAAGGGAGGGCGGGTTGCTGGTTAAAAATAAATCCAAAAAAAAACCACCACAAGACTGCAAGACACTATGAGCACTTATTGTATAGATTTGACCCACAATAATAATAGCTAAAGAAAGAAAGACAGAAAGAAAGAAAATCTGTTTATTGTGACGAACAAGACTTACAAATTATTTGAAGGATACAATAAAATAACAAGTTGAGATTATTGTCCGTCCCAAAGCGTCCCCAACTCAGCATATTGCAGGTTAAAAGAAACCTACACTGATCTTCCGTGGAGGCGCTTTAATGACGTCACTGATTTCAGATATACGAGTCAGCATCAACAATATATTTTAACAAAATAAATAAAAACACATGCATAAAAGATAAAAAAAGAAGGCTGTAGGCTATAAATTAGTTGTCTATGAGGTATTTAAGTAAAACTGTATTAGGCATATATATTAGGCATTTTAAGTAGGAAACATGAGTGCGTGTACACATCCATGCGATACAATAAACCATTTTAAAGCTTTGGAATCAAAGCCATAATGGGACAATTTAGATAAAAGTAAATTTAAGTTTATTGAGTCGAACGCTCTAGAAAAATCTAGTAGTACTAGTAATGTGCAAAGACCCTCATCCTGAGCACACAAATATTATCAGTAACATCTAGCATAGCGGTTACCGTACCACGCCCCTTCCTAAAGCCAGACTGTGTTTCAGGTAAAATATTGTTGCTCTCTAAGTATGCTACCAATTGTCCGCAAACTACCTTTTCCATGATCTTTGACAAACATGGTAAATTGCTAATAGCCCTCAAGTCTTTCATTTCTTCCGGGTGTGAAACTTTAGGCAGAGGACGAACAATGGCAGTCTGCCATACGTCAGGAAATTCGGATGAATTTATGGACATGTTAATCAAGTCTTTAAAAATATCAGTTGTATGAGGAAAAGTCATAATGAGCATTTTCAGACTTATGTAATCACAACCTTCAGCATTCGATTTTAATTTACTTATTATTGTAATGATACTATCAAGGCTAACCTTCTCCAAATGGAAGGTGGCGTTACCAAAGCGATGGTGTTCGAAATACGTAAGCTGTGAGATACTGACATTCAAAGCACCAGGTATGTTTAAAAAATGCTTATTTATTTCATTGGGAACAGTAAAGGAAGGCGGCAACTCTAAATCATTCCTCGGTAATAAGGTAGATTTCAGATTTTTTCATAATGATCGAGGATTTTTTACCTGATTGTTTATATTATGCTTGTAAGAAGCAGTGTTTTCTTGAAAAAGTGCTTTGCTAACAAGAGATTTTAAACTTTTATGGTATTCCTTTTTAGAGTTACTTTTGCATTTATTATAATCTGCAGAAGCCTCGTCACGCAAACGCGTCATTATTTTAATTGTATCTGTAATCCACGGATAAGAACGATCTCTGATTGTGACGATTTTATAGGTGCGTGATAGTCAAATAAATAAACAATGCCGTAGTTGAAAGCTTGAACAATTTCATTAACATTATCAAGTGTAGATATTAAATCCCATCTAACTAATTGTAGGTCTGCATTGAACGCATCCGTGTTTATATTTTTTAAAGGCCTATATGAGATTGTACGTGGCACGGGTTTTTCCCGCTTAATATGAAATTCACAAATCAGAAGGCAATGACCAATAACATTAACTACCTGTTGTACTAAAATGTTCTTTGTGCTTAAGTTTGAACAGACTATATCAATAAGTAGGTTGTAGGTGGCGCTAGTTGCCGTGTTAACATCAGCTCCGTGATTTTATTTTAAGTAAAAATAGTTAGTGATCCTAGTAATATGTATATGTGTCTAATACTTGTTCCATTCTACCAAATAATCATCACCTATTGTTTGTGAAAATTAACCCTCAGTGAATAGTGAAATAAGTGATACAAAACTTCCCAGTACAAACAGTTTCGAAATAAATTTCAAAACTACAAAATAACAACATTAAAAACTAGTGCAAAACAACTAATAAATGAGCAATAACAAAAACAGTGCAAAATGAATAATTTTAATGAGTGAATTCAAACAGTTCCTAGAATCGTGTTCGTTAATTTTATTTAAACTTATGTGACGTAAATTTTCTCCACCAATGACATCATTCCTAGCACTTTCTCTGATACAGTAACAAATTTCATTAAATTTGTTAATGTTCCGGTAGCCGTATGTCTCACATAGTTACCTGTTGCATGAGGTCAACTTCAGTGGCTCGAGATCGATCCGCGGTAGTCGCGCACGAAGTTTTTGTGATTTATTCTCATTAAATTGAGCATTATGAATTTCTTTGAGAATATAACGTTCAGAAAGACACGCACACAATCAATGTCGGAAACGACCACTTGTAACGAAAGCTTAAACAGCTCACGACTAGATGGCACCTCTAGTAGCCTACCAAACTTATCGGGCGATGAAAACAACGCACAAATTCAAGAACTTAAAGACCATATAGAAATGCTCATATCACAATTAAGTTCAGCACATGAAGAAATTAATAACTTATCGATTCAAAATATGGATTTAAAGGATACCATAAAGGAGTTGACATCAAAAAATGAAGTACTGAAAATAGCTACAAAGAGACTTGCGAATGACATTAAAACTCCCCAAAAAGGATCAAAAGTATCATCAACCCCTCGTATTAATGCCACTAAAAAACCACAGAAAGTCCACAATACAGATTTTCTAACAATCCCTCAATATTCAAACCCATTACACTTGATACCAACTGCAAAAAGGCAGACAGAAACACCGCCAAACATACCTCAAAATATCGTAACGAACAAGATATGCCTCATAAGTAATAATAAAAATAATAAAGTACTATCATTAGCTAGAAACGTATTCCACAACTATCAAATCTGTCATTATCTCACACCATACTGTGGAATAAAAAAACTGATCGAAAATTTACACGTGAAATTATCACATTTCACTCTAAATGATTTCTGCGTAATACTCATAGGGGGAAGAGGACTTTAAAATAACACACAATTACTGTGATTTGATAGTACATATAAGAGATACTCTAAAAGCAATAAGTCATACGAACATTATTTTGTGTCTACCAACATATAAATGTAGTGAATACTCATTGATGTTCAATTGGAGAGTTGAAACATTCAACAATATGTTATACTTAGATAATCTCTCTCACGATTATGCAACACTGTTAGATTCAAACTCAGCACTCCTATTTGACATGTTTTCCAAAGCCTCTGGTAGGCTGAATGATAATGGATTAAGAAGTATATATATAAATTTAAAGCCAATACTTATAGACTTTCAAAATTACTGGCAACTTGGCAATCCCTCTAGTGACAAACTGTGTATAGAAGATAACTCACAGTTTTTTCTCCACTAACCATATCTACATATTACATCAAAATATTGCGGGACTACTCAATAAATCTGACCTAATAACTGTACATCTTCAAGAGCTTATAAAGCAAAAAAGAGACGTAAATATTTTATGCATAACCGAGCACTTCATTATACGTGGACAGGAGAAGCTATTAAACATCCCCAATTACCATTTAGCTGCATGCTTCGCAAGAAATGAAAATAAGCGAGGAGGCGCTTGCATACTAGTCAAAAATGGAACCGCATATAAAGAATTAGCCTATATTTCCTGCAGCTCCATCACAGGCATTTTTGAATGTTGCGGTATAGAATTAGGCAATCATCAAATAATTATTGTATGTGTTTATAGACCACCTAAGTTAAATACTCTCACTGCTTTTTATGAACATTTTGAAAATCTTTTAAAGAAAATATGTATTAAATCTCATAAAAAAATTGTCATTTGCGGCGATTTCAACATAGATATTTTAAAAAGAAATACTGTTACTTTGAACTTTGAACACTTTCTCTTAGGGTACAATCTAAGATTGAAACTTAACCAACCCACCAGACTAGGCAGCAATAGCTGTATTGACAACTTTGCTTGTGGACCACAGTTGAAATGTGAATGTAAAGTTACAGACCTGGCATTATCCGATCATACTGCACAAATATTAAATATTAAAGTAAAGAAAACATACAATAATATATCCTACTGGCGTTTACAAAGACGCGACTTGTCCATTGATAATATAAAATTATTTAATAATCATATAAAGAACTTTAAATTTTCATATATCTATGAAACTGAAAATGCAAACGAAGCATATGATTACTTTTTAGAACACTTCCGTCTTTTCTACGACCTTTGTTTTCCTTACAAGTTAGTAATTATAAAACAGAATAAAAAAATCAAATAGGTATCACGTGGAATACGCGTATGTAGTAAAAAACAAAGACATTTATTATGGCAATACCGACGTTTACCATCACACGAAAATAAATATAAATATAAAGATTATAGTCATAGGTTTAGAAAGATTATACGACTAACACAAAAGGCTCATAATAATTACCACATTCATAAAGCCGAAAACAAATCAAAAGCATCATGGCAAATTATTAACAATAATTTACACACGAATAAATTCATATCAAACCTTAAAGTTGAAAATACAATTATAAATGATCCTACAAAAATTGCTAATGCTTTTAATGACTTTTTGATCAATCAGGTACAGGTATCTAACGCGCCAAATATTAGACCCACAAGAATTTTACCAAATCCTCACTCTATATTGTTACATCCGGTACTCCCACAGGATGTTTCTAAAGCTATTCGGTCTCTGAAAAATACAAATAGTTATGGCTACGATGGAATTGCTACGAAAGTGGTAAAATTTGTGTCTAGTAATATTTCTGCACACCTTAGTCAAATCATAAATCTATGTATAAGCTCTGGGGAATTTCCTAATGGTTTAAAAACCGTCATAATTAAGCCACTTCATAAAAAACAAAGTGAAACAGATATGGCTAATTATAGACCAATAGCTTTAATTCCAATTTTCTCTAAGGTTATAGAAAAGATTATCTATTCATGCATTAGTGGTTTTTTAACTAAATTTAATATATTATGTGAAGAACAGCAAGGCTTTAGAAAAAACAAAAGTATAAATTTAGCTATTTATAATTTTCTAAATGTAATAATGAAAAATGTTGACGAAAAAATACCAGTATGTGCTATATACACGGACATGAAAAAGGCTTTTGACACTGTTAAACACGAAACACTCCTTAACAAGCTCAATACATATGGTATCAGAGGAAATGCACTAAATTTAATAAAATCATATCTCACGAATCGAATACAACATACAGAAGTGTTTAGAGTATGTGAAAAAACAAAACGTGAAGTCAAATATCTCTCTTGTGGTAAGATCGTTAAATTTGGGGTACCACAGGGTAGTATTCTCGGTTCCTTATTATTCCTTCTCTACATTAACGACCTCCCCAAACAAATTAATCACCCTATGGTTCTATTTGCCGATGATAGCACGGCTCTAATAAAATGCTCTGATATTAAAAACTACAAGCTTGACATTAATAATACATTAAAGGACATAATTTGTTGGCTTGATAATAACAATCTTGTTATAAACTTAAATAAAACTAATATTATGCATTTTCACCAATGTTTACCGATTCATGGTTTAACTGTACAATACCATAACCATATTATAGAACAGACACAAGTGGCAAGATTTTTAGGCATTATGATCGACATGTTGAAGTACGATTCACATGTTGAAGTAGTATGTAATAAATTAAGTTCATCAGACTATATACTATTTAATTTATCAAAAAGGGTTAACTTCGAAACTGTACTACTTACTTACCACAGCTTCGTAGCATCAGTTTTGAGATATGGTATCATCTTTTGGGGCAATTCGAGTTTAAGGGATCAAGTGTTCAGGGCCCAAAAACGTTGTATACGAGCAATGTGCGGAATGCAATGCACTGACAGCTGTGTAACTAAATTTAAAACTCTGAAAATTCTAACATTTCCCTCATTATACATATAACATTTCCCTCATTATACATATTGCCTTATTCGTAAATAATAACCGAAACCTTTTTACATCAGTTGCCGAGGTTAGAAACAGACCTGTGAGAAGCCAGTATAAAAATTATATATATAATAAGGGGTACAATACTGCTCTGCTAAGAAAAAACATTTTTGGTATGGCCACTACTATATACAATAAAATACCTGATGTTTTAAAGGAGGACACTAAAAATAATTTTAAAAGAAAACTGACATCAATACTAATTGAAAAATGTTATTACACAATATATGACTTTTTAAATGACAAATATTTTATAAACAATGATGAATGACATATTTTAAAAGCAATCTAGAATCTGACATTATTATTATTATTTTTTTCTTTTCTTAATTAATTATTAAAGCTGACATTCATAATGCACATTTAGAATATGACATTACGTATATTATCTTCTCAATTATAATTATCATAATTCTCTATATTATAATTTCCATGTTAATTTAATAATGTATAAATTATATTTTGAAATGTATTGTGCACGCAATTTTAAAATTAAAATAATTTGCATGCCAGCTTCTGCCGAATCATGTAATTGCTTCAGTAAACAACTGTAACACCTAATTTGTACCGTGATTCTAGCAAATAAATTTCTTACTTATTTACTTACTTACTTACTTAATAAGCGATTGACTAGTTTCAGTGTGATGAGTTGGCTCCGTAATAAGCTGGGAAAGCCCTAGGCAAGACAAAAATGTCATTAATTTCAGAGTTTTCATGTCATTTGTTTGAAACAAGTTAATACTTAGGTCTCCCATTAAAATTAAATTGTCATAACTTGAGAATGAACTAATGGAATCAGAAATGGCATCTAGAAATATGTCAACATTCATCCAGGGGGGGCGATATGCCGTGCCAATCACTATTTTTCTGCCGTTAAAAACTATGGCAAGCCACATCTGCTCAACAGAGATGTGCAGTGGATCTACTGGGTATGGCAGGATACGTTTTTTTTTTTTGTAATTTATTCATTTATTCAGCTGTTGGCCGCAGATGGCCTTGACAGCTTGACGCGGACTATGGGTGAGCGCTGAGGGCTCTCAACCCGGAGAAGAGTATGCTAAGCGACATCGCCCAAGGGCTCCCCCTGTGGGGAACGGACCTCGGCTTGGGGCGTCGCTGGAGGCAAAGTGGGCGTGCCCACGTTTTTAGTGGTGACTTTTGCGCGGCGCGGTTTCGCACCTCGACGGCGAGGGCGGAACCGCGGATATTTATTTGTTAAGGCCTCGCGGGCCGTGTAGGCTCTTTGTTGAGCGAGTGTGATATTGTCGTCCTCTTCGTCGAGGACGTGACGAGGACGTCGGATGGAGGAGATTTTGGAGGGTCTATAGGAAGCCGCCCCAACCACTAGTTGGTTGGGGTGTGTCATGGCAGAGTCAAAGTAGCTCTGAGAGCACCGTTTCATAAACTGCTTGATGGTCGGCAGTTCGAGGTCGATGTGGAGATCGACGTTTCGTATGAACCACGGTGCTCCCGTAGCTCGGCGCATGAAACGATTTTGAAGTGTCTGTAGCCTGTGGATCCTGTGTGGATTAACATGCGCGAACACCACGCTGGCATAGGTCATGATAGGCCGTATGCAGGTGGTGTATAGTCGGATTTTGCTACTCAGGGGCATACGCGACCTAGAGTTGAGTAGACAGTGGAGACGGCCCATCACAAAGGCTGCCCGTGCGCGGACTTGCTTTATGTGAGGGGCGAAGCTGAGTCGATCGTCAAGGGTCACACCCAAGTATTTGGCCTGCCTGGTCCAAGTGACCGGCTTGTTGAAAATTTTAAGGGAGGGAATGCTGTCGATAGAGTAGGAACGGGCAGTTCGTCTAGTGAACATGACCGCCTGACTCTTCTCGGGGTTGATTTCTAATCTCCATTTCCTAAACCAATTGGCTAGGGCGGTAACCGCTGTTTGGAGAGTCTTGGCTACTGTTGTCGGGGATCTACCAGCACAAAAGAGTGCGGTGTCATCAGCGTAAAGCGCTTTATGTACCCGGTTGAATTTGGGCATATCGCTAGTGTATAGCGTGAAGAGAAATGGGGAGAGGACCGACCCCTGAGGGACGCCGGCCTTGATAGGGTGGGAGGTCGACAACGTCCCTTCCACCCTGTAGCGAAAGCTGCGATGACTTAAGTAGTCATGTATAATGAGAATTAAGTAGTGAGGGATCTTGAGGAGATAGAGTTTGTAGATTAGGCCTTCATGCCAAACCTTGTCGAAAGCTTTCGCTACGTCTAGGAATAATACACCCGTATATCTGTTCATGATGAACTGACTACTTGTGTATTCTACCAAGCGGTGAACTTGTTGTACGCAGCTGTGTTTAGCTCGGAAACCAAACTGTGCGTCGGGAACGAGGTTGTTAGCCTCGGCGAATGTGCGTAGTCTACTGAGAACTATTCGTTCGTAGATCTTACCTAGACCTTTTAGTAGACTAATCGGGCGGTAGCTACTGGGTTCGGTACGGCGCTTGCCGGGTTTGTGGATTCCTATTACCACGGCCTCTTTCCATTGCGCGGGAAAGATGTTATTATTTAGTGCTGCATTGAAGATGCAGCACAACAGGACTATCAAGTGGGCGGGGAATAATTTAATGACTTTATTTGAGATTCCGTCCGAACCTGGGGCTTTTCTGGTTTTAAGACCCCTGACTAACGATTCGACCTCATCGGTGGTTACTACTGGGATAGGCTGATCGGGGTTGTCGTTTCGTAACGAGCGCGACGTTCCACTTCGTCGGCGATGAAGCGGTGATTCGCGGCGTCGGGGTGTAGTGTACTCGGCGTACACTGAAGCTCCAAGCAGTCGGCCAGGCATTCTGACTTTTCGTCGTCCATAAACGCCGGTGGCTGGTTGGGTCTGGTAAGAGGAGGGAGAGTGGACACGATGTCTTTTTTGAGTGAGCGGGAAAGCTGCCAAAAGGCTGTGTGAGAGGGCTCTAGCTCCTCGAGCATGGCGTCCCATTTGCTCTGTCTCAATTCATTAATAGCTTGTTTAACCTCCCTCTGGAGTGACCGTAGGCGGGTACGGTTGTCCTCCGTGGGGTAGCGGTCATAAGCGCGTGTCGCGGCGTTTTTACGTCTTAACAAGTCACGGACGTCGTCTGGCAGGCGCCATTTACGATCGCTCGTATCTGGTACCGACCGCGAGCAGTCGTCCATTATCGACTGCACGTGACTTGTAAGCGACTCAATCGCCTGAGAGGTATGTTCCTTAGACGTAATGTCATTGGGAATTTGATCAAGGTGGACCGACGAGGTTGACTTGAGATTTTTCTCTAGCCGTGCCCAGTCAGTCGCTATCTTGGTCCTTTCGTTGTTGTGGCCTGAGGGGCCGGGGGTGCGGGAGGCTAATTCCAGAGTCACCGGGCGGTGATCTGAGTCTAACTCGTGTTGAACTTCTATTGAACATAAACGAAGGTTTATGTTTTTGAGAAGAAAGATATCGAGTATGTCCGGCCTGTGCGAAACGTTAAAGGGGAAGTGTGTCGGCTCTATGGGCGCTATGACATCAAATCCCAGTCTGTCAGCGAATAGCTCTAAAGTCTTGCCCCTCGTATTGGAACTTTGACAGCTCCAAGAGGTGTTCTTGGCGTTAAGGTCACAGGCCAGGTCAGGCCAATGATGACGGCGCCTCCCAATTCTAGCAAGGCTTTTAGATCTTTTTCAACCAACTGTTTCGAATGTTCTCTATTGGGAGAGAGATATGCGGATACAAGGGTGATAGGCTGATGGCCTGAGAGGGCTAGTCTGCAAATTGAAGCTTCAATGTACATCAGAGGGGGCGGATCCACAGGTGTGCAATGCAGCGACCTTTTGTAGTAAATGAGCGTTCCACCCATTGGTGAGGTTGTCCTATCATTGCGAACTATATTATAATTCGCGATTCTAGGGTCCCTGTTGAATGGTTTTAAGAACGTTTCTTGTACTAACAAGATGTCGAGCTGGTGTTCCCGAAGGAATGTGCCTACTTCATCCCTCTGTTGGGTAAGGCTATTTGCGTTGAAAGTCCCTACTTTGAGGTGTCTGGGTTTAACTCTGCCGGGAGTGTACCTATCCATTTTAGTTGAATTTGAGTGAGCCTAGACGCTCTAACGTGGGAGCGAATTTGATCGCTATATTGAGGAGGGCGAGGTTGTTTCCCTCGTTCCTTCTAAGATCGGCTGCAATTTCGCGGATTTCCGCGAAATTGATTTGAGCCGCGAAGTTGGCCACCAGGGCTAGATCTGGATCTAGTCCTTGGGGGGCTTTTGGGGGCGCGCTTTTAGCGACGACGATGGGAAGGGGGGCGCCCTGAGGGGGCTTGGGATTACCACCGGTGGGCTGGTTTGCCTCGATCATTGGTGGTTTGGGCTGAGATGGTGCGGGTGGGGCAGCGGGCTGCCTGTTGGGCAGGGTTGGGAAAACCTCCTTGCTGGTTAGCAGGGGGCGAGCCCACGCATTGTGGGTTGGTAAGGGGGCTGGGACGAAGGTCTTGTTATAATACAAGGCCTTGCCATTTGAGTTGGGTTGGCGGACTATTCTTCTCGGCGCTCTTGGGCAGCCGCGATAGTTAGCCGGGTGGCCGTATTCTCCACAGAGAACACACGCTGGTGGCTCTTTGCAGAGGGAGATGTCTTTTGGCCGTTCACACTGAGAGGTGTGGTGGTCACCTAGGCACTTGACACACCTAGGACGGGCGAAGCAGTTCTTGGACGAGTGTCCATACATTTGGCACTTGTGGCACTGTGCCAAGTTGCCATTTTTGTGTGGGTGCATTTTTGTGTCAATTTCCCTCGGGACATTGCGTATTACTACACGCAGAAGTTTGGCTTCGGGGAGGGTGTATGTATGGTAGGGAATCTGTTGATTCCCTAGCATGCTTGACACGGAGCGGTGGTCAGCTGACGAGTGAAGGTCCACTCGTATGCCTTGGGGGGTGGATTTCGCAGATTTGTACGAAATCCTGTTGGTGTTTAGCCACGCGGAGATGGCTAGCCACTTCTCTTTATCCCTAATGTATAGGGGCGGCGGAGCCAGTGGTTTTTTGACCGTCTGTGCGGCGACGGTGTTGCTGTCCGTAGTGGATGGGACAGAGAATGGGGCTGTCTGCGAGACGACAGGGAGGGCCGAGGTGGTCGTAGCGGTCGTTTCAGACGGGATTGTGGCTGGAGTTATGGCCGATTCGGTTGGCTTTATTTTTGGGGCCTTAGATGGGGCCTCTTTGTTGGCTTTTGCCTTCTTAGTACGCTTACGGGAGCGAACTTCGATGAAGGAGCCCTCATTGGGCGAATCTTCCGACTCGGAGGAAGATGAAGCTGAGGCTGAGGAGGGGACCGATTCCGTATCCATCGCCGTGCCGGTGGCCGGTAATTCCGGTTTGAGCGGCAGGACGGTGGAGTGAGCGCGTAGGGGTTGCGGTGGAAGAATAGTTATCGCTCCAAAATGTTGAGCGATGTAGGCTTTTATCTCGGGGATCGCTAGAAGGGCGTCGATGGTGATAGTTTTTTCCGCCATCGTGGGTTGGCGGGAAAAACGTTCGCAGGAATGTGTCCTATCGCCCTGGGTGGGGTTAACCCTGGGTTGTGTGTAGTGTGTGTCCCTCCCAACCGGGTGCAGGTCGGGAGGATGTGTACTTAACTAATGTGCCCTAAGCTTGTACTCCTTCGCCAATCTTAATGTGCGATAGGTTCCTAGCTGCTCGGGCCGTTAGGCCTTCGCAGAAAAATGATGAAAAGCCGTAGATTAGGTCCGACTAGGAGATCCCCCAAGGCCGGATGCTCTAACCCCTTCCGATTGTTAGCTCTGCCCTGAAGGGGCTCGGCAGGCAAATCGGGGCCTTGCCTCACCCGGCTTCGTTAACACCGTGAGGTTTCCGCCGGGGACCAAACAATATGGTTTTCTGCCCTGAGGGGGCCAAAATGGGTTGACTTTTTATCTACCAACGGTAGAAATCTGCACTCGACGTCTTGAAAAAGTCGACTCGTGCAGTTGGGATCCGGCAACACCTGCGTCCAAACAGCGAAACTGCCACAGACAACCGTATACACGGCCACCCGGAGCGGGCCACTGAACGGCCACAGACGTTGAACAAGATGGCGGCTTGACGCGACGCGTGGTTCGCTGCGAGAGCGAGCGAGACGGAGCGAGAACGCACGACCGCAGGGGGCGGGTGCGGGGTGAGTGCGGCGAAATGGAGAGCAGCGAGGCGCACGTCCTTGCGCTACGGGTCTCCGACGCGGAATGTGGCAGGATACGTATATTTATGCTTCGTTTTATATAAAATCCGACACCTCCGCCCCGCGAGTGGATAGTGAGTGGTCTTGGAATATGACGGAGACGGTATCCTGTAAGGGTGGGGGCACGGCCCTCTTCCCCGGGTTTGAGTCAAGTCTCATTTACTGCAAGTATATCTATGTCATTTCTTGTTATGGCATTTATAAAATTGTCATGGCCAGTGCCAAGAGAACCCGCATTAAACAAACCAACTTTTGACTGTTTGGTAATCATTGACATTTAAGAAAACAACCAGATAATAAAGATTTTAATTGATTACATAAAAATTGGTAAAAAATCAAAATTATTGCACTCGTCGATTTCAACAAAAAATGTGCAATTTTGTTCACGGGAAGTTTTAAGTATTTTAATTGTAGCTGTAAATAATTCGTTAAGTGATAACTATATTTAGAAATTATAAACAGAGGTAAAATTTGTTTGTTTATAATATATGTAATAATTATGTAAATGTGTATATATACGAAAGTAGACTGTAAATAATTTGAAAAGTAATATGTATATATAAAAATTGTAAACAACAGTAAAAAATGTTTGTATGTATTATATATTAGAATTGCATCAATATGTATAATTGTTGTCTCTAAGTAGTTCCAAACGTAATATGTATATATTAAAATAGTAAATAAAAACCAAATATGTTTATATAAAATAATTATGTCAGTATTTATAGTGATGGATAGAATTAGAGCGTAAGCTATATGAATAAAGTGTTCTAGACACCCACAAAGCACAAAAACTTGTACATTATACAACACACTCATGCTAATACACGCATAAACAATATACGTTACAAAAAAACGATACATAAAAACAATATCACGACATAATAACAAAATAGGTAGATTTAATGTAATATTATTGCATATTAGGTTATAATTATAAGATTGGGTTTTGAGTAAAAACATTAGTAAGCAGTGTAATATATAACAAAGTATACAAATGTGGTACAAGCAGGCGAAACATAGCATTAAAACCAATAGCCAGACAGTGTTAAAAGGCCAACGAAACACTATCCAAAAATTCTATTTATATCAGCTTCACACCTAATTCGCTGTGCACTCTGACCGTCCTGTCTGCGTGAGAGTATTTTACCATCTCTGGTCCAAACATATCTCCAGTTATAAAGGCTGGCAGCTTGACGTGTTTTATAAAAAATATGACGATTTGTACGAGTAAAGCGTTCATTTATATACATACGGTGAGTCGGTCCAGATGGGTCACCAAGCCCCAACTCCTTCGTAGTGAGACCCCGGCGCACTCGTGCAAGCAGTGCATCGCGGGTCACACGACGTGCAAATCGAACAGCCAATCCCCGCGGTCGTTGAACTTCATTAACTACAGGACCTCCAGGAGGTTCCACCAGATTTCGACGCGAAGGTCCAATTCGTTCTGCATGCACGATCTCACGCTTATCAATAGTGACGCTCAATTTACAACCTAAGACTGTTATGAGGTGAATAGTGCTCTCACCTTTCGTCCCTGGTATTCCGTTCACCTCAACGTCGTTGAGCAAAAACTCTTGTTCCCGTTCATTGAGTTGCAGCCTTAGTTTCTGTATGACATTATCGGCAGAGGTCTCTTTGGATGAATTTTGGTCAAGCCTAAGTTCAAGGGCCTCTACTCTCGTGTCAAGGTTGCTCATGTGGTCATTACATACCTTGAGAGACTTCTTTAACTCTGTCATCTCGGCTCGCAATTTTTGAACTTCGTGACGCATTAAGCGAAACTCGGCACACAGTTCTTCCTTAAGAAGGCGCAGTTCGGTGGGTAATTCCGATGCCAAAGGCTTTCCAGCACTCTTAAAATCCAAATCCAAATCTGGAGCGACAGGGCTACTCATGTCTTCAGAGCTATGCTCCATCATATTCACTCGACCTCGGACAGGAGTCTCCATCTTGTTGTCCCTACGTTCATTTTTGGTGCATTCAGGGCAACGCCAAGATGGCGATGTTCCTACTTTAGGCAAGCCTACGCATGCCCGATGGTAAACAACGTCACATTTATTACAAGTAGCGCCCTCTATTGGCGACAAGAATTTTGCACAACCTCCGTACTTAGTCGCTGGCATAGTTGTCGAGTTGCACTTTTTAATCAGATAATGATTGTGTTACACCTTTCGGTACAATTACACTAGATGGCGCTGTACGTATGTTATGGTGAGCTTATAGTTCAAAAACATCATAAAACGCAAACAAGAAGTCGTGATATGAAAGTCCAACACATAAAAATTTTACACTTATTATACACAATTAGTTAATCATTGTTTTTTAAAACTTTGTCTTTTTTATTTTAGAATTTAAGGTAGATTGAAAGTATATTTCGTTATCAATATGAATCATTCTAATTTTAGTCCTTTTCACTGCACTGTTGTCACTTGATAACGATATATAAAGCGGATAAAAGTATATTTAACTTGTCAGATAATAAACTAAATAGTTTTATACTGATATTTTTTTATAATAAACAGAAAAGCCACGAACATATAAAGCTCGCTCGATATCCGTGACGTCACTCCTAAAGATAATTTTATAAATTACTAGCAACCTGCCCTCGCTTCGCTCCGGTTTCAGTCGTTTTACCCGCGTAGTTCCCGTTCCCGTAGGAATACCGGGATAAAATATAACCTATGTTACTCCCTAATAGTATAGCTTTCCATTGGTGAAAGAATTTTTGAAATCGGTCCAGTAGTCGTAGTACCAGTTCGGAGCCTATTCAATACAAACAAACATACAAACAATCAAATCTTTCCTCTATATAATATTAGTATAAAAAACCTCTTAGTAACATAAAGTAAGCCGCCGTCAAAATTAATATTAATTTAGCATCATGACACCTGAGTTTTCGTGCCGGATCTTTCTCAGTGTGGCCGTGTTCCGATCCGGAAGTAGTAAACTATACTGTTAGGTTTTTTTTAAATATAATTACTATTAATTTTAATGTTAAATAATTGCTAACCATAAACAATATAAATTTTTCATACAGAATCATTTTCTTCTTACACTGGCAATAAAGTATCAAAATGTGAGTCAATATTTAATAACTAATTTCTGTATCTGGTAGATAATTATAAATTTTCTTGTCACACACCGAGCTCGCTGACCTCGCAGATAGGGCCCACAATATGGTACTCCGCAAGTAACAGCAACATTCACCTCAAGGGCAGACCCGACAGCAGACATGATGCGGCTTATCACGGAGCTGACTAATGCCTCCTCTACACGTAGATATATTCATCTGCAGATGTCATGGGCGGACGCGTCCGCCGACTTGTAGAGGGGGTGATTTGCTCATCTGTGGTAGGTATTTGACGTCGGCAGATGCATCCGGTACTAATCCGTTAGTTGTCGGTTTTTGCAGCACGTTTCAGCAGCAGCGCTCGGCGCTAGCGAGCGATCTGTCCACATGTCTGATGACGGATTAGTGTTCATCGGGAAGTGAATGAGTGTGATTTCTGCAGTATTTTTTGGTTCTTTCTTTTTTACTTGCTCGTTAAAATGGCTAACAAGAGTACTGACTCTTCGTCAGTACGAAACATTCAAGTTCCTGGAGCTATATCAAGCAGAAATTCGAACAAAATTATCAAATTCTCCAGATGGCTCTGCATGTTGTTCTAAAAATTAGTTTTCCACGCTAATCCTGCAAAAAAAATGCCGTCCAGGAGGATATGTTAAAAAAATTGCAAATAAATACATTATGGAAAAGATTTTTCCATATTATTCGGTTTCTATGTATGCTGGTTATAGCATCTACCACCTTCCTCTTCTCCATTTTTTTAAATAACTACTGCGATGGACACTTAAATAATACTTAAAGGTCCTAAATAAATAAATAGCTGCGACAGCTACGATCTCAATATCCATTTCGTGTGCGTACGTGTTGCGTCCGTCAAGAATCAGTACAGCCTGATCGACCTACAGACGTGTGGACAGCTCACAGAGATCCATCGGCGGATGCAGCTGTCGACGTCTGCGGACGCATCTGGTGACGTGTAGAAAAGGCCAGAAAATTGACGGCTCGGGACAGAGAAATTAGACGGGCGTTCCCGAACCCCGTGAGATGTGAATGACCCAAACACGCCTGCGTTGGTCAGACTTGTAAGCATATAGCGTATAGTAGGTCAATTACCCTCCCATTGCGCCGCATATCCGCGTCCAATAGTGGGGATTACGTGGGCTGAGATGATGATAAATACATTTACTTTTCAATAGCCTGCAACGACTGCACAGATGGCGTAATAGTTAAGATATCGACCTATAATGCCAGTGTTGCGGGTTTGAAACTCACTCAGGATAACAATTGTTTTCAGAGTCTGGATGTAATTTGTGCCCGTTACTTGTATGTTTGTAAAGTCCCCCGCATGACAAGAAATATTTTCTTAGCGCATGGCGTTGTGTTTTTATAAAGGAAAGGGGCGCCATTAAAACGAAAGAAGGTAATAGCTAGCAGCACGCTTCTGGGCACTAAATTTGGATACATGCTAATGGGAACGATGTTATAATCAATGAAGTAAGAATCAATTGAAAATGGGATTTATTATTTTTTTTAATTAATTTTTACAATTGCAGCATTTGGCTGTGTATATAGACATCATGATTTCTTAAATTTGAGCTTTCAGGTTATTTACTTATCAAATAACGCATATTTCTCCCTTCTTGTTCTATTACTTGGGTACAGCCCAGCTGAACGCCGTCCTTCCTGGTTTGTTAATTGCATCTGTCAATTGTGATAGTGCTGTATATTTCTCCATTTCTGTCACTTCACTGAAAAATAGCTGACGATTACCATTCATTTCTTCTATTATGTCATACTTTATATGCAAGTCTTTTCTTATATCCGAAATTGTTTCACCTAATAATACAAACCCATACATGCACCTCAACATTCGTGATTCAGTTCTAGATATTCTGTTTTCATCGTTCTTTAACATAGTCCAACATTCCGATTTATCCATCTAAATAGGCCTAATAAAGGAACTATACATTTTTCCTTTAAACTCATGGGTTATTTGAGGATTGCAAAGTAAATCCACATGCTCACGCCATTTAATAGACATCAGTTTAATTCGCTAAGATATTTCACGATCAATGAGCAAATCACTGTGCACTATCGATCCAAGGTAATGAAAGTCTGAGGAGTTTTCAAGTTCTATATTGTCGATATTTATAAGAGAGGCTTGCTCTGCTAGTTGCTCATTAAACTTACAAAACATGTATTTGGTTTTTGTTCTATCGATTGCTAAGCCAATTCCCTCCAGTTTCTCCTTCCATTTCGTGAATTTATCTTGCAGAGAGTTTTCGCCATAGAAAAGCATTTTAACAATGGTGATTATAGTCTGCAAAGTGGCCTCTTCCTAAATTTGCGATGTCAAGACATCCATACCCAAATGGAATATATAAAAGCTTATAGGTGATTAATGACGTAAACCTTCTAACACAATAAACTTATTGGTAAGACCAACCGCCGTCTGAACAGATGCATAACTTGATGAGTATAATGCGCGCACAAGACTTATATATTTATTTGGCATACCTTTCTTTTCCAATGCCCACCATAAAACCTTATGGGAAATACGATCATAAAACTCTTCAATATCGATGCACACAAGGTGCAAATTTTTTTTAAAGCGTCTATATTCTTCACACAGTATACGCAGTGCAAAAATTGTGTGTAGTTGCTGGTCCGCCTTAACTCCAAATTGGTTCATTGATATCTCACATTCTTCCTTCATCCTACCTTCCAAGACATTTTCCCACACCTCCAGAGTATGAGACGCAATTTTTACTCCTCGGTAGTTGTTACAATCATCCAGGCCTAAATAATTATTTTTATAATATGTAGGCAGAATGTAACTGTTATACCATACCTCTGGAATATTTCCCTCGTCCAACAATTTACAAAAAAAAATAATGTCAACCACTCCCAACCAATCTCACCTAATACTTTCCATACACTACAATTTACCTTTTTTCATACGCTCAATACCATTTTTTAACTTCTTCAATGTGATTTTCGCCACTAATTTATCATTATATTCATCATGGTTTTCTAATTCTTTACAATTACTCTCCTGGTTCACTAGTGTTTCAAAATACCTTTTCCATCGTTCTTTTATGTCAAGTGCCCTGTTTAAAACAATTCCATTTTCATTTTTTATTAATTTGACGGGTAAAAGGCCAAGGTCAATATTGTCTTTAATTTTTGCTATATTGTAATAGCCTCTTTCATGCTCGGAAATATCCAGAGATTCAAAAAGCTTGACCAGCGCATTATCTTCCGCAGAAGCAACTACTTTCTGTGCATTGCTGTTACAAATATTGTATATGTTTTCCTTTTCTTCTTTGTGTGTGTTTTCGTTTTCTCTCACGGTATTTCGGCACTCTTCAAAAGTATCAGTTTTTTCTTTCACTGCGTTTTCCATGTCGTCATTCCACCACCATGTCTCTCTATCTGTGATTTCATTTTCTATCATTGCGCCACAAACACCCTTAGCGATTGATTTTATACAATTAGTCATATCTATCCAACATGCATCAACATTTTTTTTATCCATACCTTTCAGACCTTTCTTTATCTCATTTATAACTTGTACTTTAAATTTATTAGCATATTCTTCCTTCTCTAACTTATACCAATTTATTTCGAGTGGGAAATACTTTTTAATTGCATTAGTTGGATCTTTGAATTGCACTTCTAATAATAGCGGTTTATGCTGCAATTGTAGATCCAGACCTTTGAGTACCAATCTTTAATACAACTGAGCAATCTTTAACACAACTGAATGAACACCTCCTCATAAGAAAATCTGTGTCCTTCGATCACCACTATCATAAGTGACAAAGTCTTCTAGTATTTTTGATGGCTTTGGAAACCCCGTGTTTATTATAGCTAAATCATAGATGAGAGCGATATCTAATAAAGTCTGTCCCTCGGTATTACGGTCACCATACCCCCAACCTCCATGCACTCCTTCACAACCTCTGTCAATTTTGCCTACATGACCGTTAAAATCGCCGCCAGATATTATCTGCTGTTCAGTTGGTATACCTATCATCATTTTATCAAACTGATTCCAAAATTTTGTTTTATTTATTTTATTTATATATTTACAATCAATTATAATACCTTTACAGGACATTTAACCTAATGTGATATTATAAGAGAAAAATATAAAATTAATAACAGTTATATATAATAAGACAATAATATTACACAAATAATAAAATATAATATCAAAATATAAATCATAATTTAATATTATATTTTACCAAATAACATTTAACTAAATAATAAATTAAGCCATGTAATACAATATGACAATAAACAAATAATAAAATATAATATCAAAATATTAATCATAATTTAACATTATATTTTATCAAATAATATTTAACGAAATAATAAATTAAGATATGTAATACAATGACAATAATATAAAACAATTAATAAAATATAATATCAAAATATTAATCATAATTTAATATTATGTTTTACTAATTATAAGCCACGCACTTATATACAACTTCTGAAAATTCCCGTATACTGCAGTTGTAAATGTCCGCGGAATAATGAACTGTATTTATTAGCCTAATAGCACGCGTCAATGGGGCGTAATGGAGCATATTAGTTCTGGCCATTGGCAAGCTTAAAGTAAGCGGCCGGCGTCGTATGCCCATGCGACCTGCTGGTGCGCACAGGTGTAGCATTGCCAGTATAGCGGGGTGATGTAGTTGGCCGCGAAGTACACGCCACACGTAGCGGGCCAGCGACACATCGCGCCGCATGCTCAACTGGTCATAGCCAACCATACCCAACACAAACAGGCTTGGGTACATAAGTGGATAAAACGGATATACTCCGTACTGTTGCATATATAAAAAACGGGTGAATTTATTCTGAATTTTTTTTAGCATTAGACTGTATTTAGACTCATGAGAATTCCAAACGATTGCGGATGTCTCTAGGTGACTGCGTACGAGAGCCTTATATAAAATTTTGATGGTTGAAATATTATTAAAATCTTTACAAATTCCCAAAATTAAAACTAATTTTCGGAGTGCTTTACTACAAATTTTGATAATGTGTTTACGAAACCTTAATTCAGGCACTATTTCAACGCCTAGGTCTCGTATATAACTTAAACGTAGAATAGCTTCACCATCAATTTTATAAGTGTATTGTTGTGGATTTTTTGCTCGGCTGTAACTCATTATTCCACATATAGAGATGTTAAAATAAAGTTTATTTTCAATGCTCCATTGCACTATGCGGTTAATATCCTCCTGTAATCGCTTCGCATCCGATGCATCCTTTATAGATAAATATACCTTCAAACCATCCGCAAAGAGAAGACAATCTACATGCTGGATGACTGCTGGTAGGTCATTAACCATTAGAATGAATTAAAGGCCCCAAATTTGATCCCTGGCTAATACCCGAAAATGTATAATATGGCCTAGATATGTAACCAGCGTATTCTACGTATTGTTGGCGTTTGCTAAGGTAACTTGCATAAAATTTGGGCAAGTGTGGCGTGTAACCTAATGCTGACAATTTCGACAATAGTATGTCGTTATCCACCGTGTCGAATGCCTTTTGAAAATCGAAGTACGCACAGTCTACCTGACCACCCGCATCGATAACTGGTGTTATATACGTCATAAACGATAACAGGTTACTATCAGTACTTCTTCCTTGTCGGAAGCCATGCTGGTTGTCAGTTAATTGAGACCTGATTTGTTTATAAATATTCGTATAAAGAGCGGATTCAAAAACCTTAGCAAACGCTGATAGCACCGCTACGGGTCTGTAACCAGTAATATTAGCATTTGCGCAACTTTTTGGAACCGGTATTACTCTTGTGATTTTCCATCTATCCGGATAATGACCTGTTTTTAAGCACAAATTAAAGATATGTAATAATGGTTTTCACAATACGGCACGACAATCTTTTATAATATATGGTGGTATTCCATCAGGCCCCACTGAGTGCTTGGCCATGAGGTGTTCAAGCGCCGAGCGTAACTCATGCCCATTAAATTGAGCTATGGCCGCACCCGCTTTTACGCCCGCTACTATTTCTGCTGCTATGGGATCCAGAATAGGACGTTCCGTGCTATATACTGATTGAAAATATGAAGCAAATACCTCTGCACCTTCTACATCACTAACCGCCACATTGTCTTTTTTATAATATTTGTGTTGCGCTTGGTTTGTTTGCTTCTAATATAATTCCAGAATGATTTTAGGTTCTTCTTCATAACCCGTCTGTGGAGCATACAAACTTGCAATATTTAATATCATACTGATACCCTTAACTTGAAGTCGTAAGTGTACTAACCTGTCATTAATATAATCCACCTTCATAACAGATAAACTTTCTTCCAGTTTATTATGCAAAAGCACTCCAACTCCATAATATTTTGTCTGACCCTCTACTGTTTCTTTTATACTGCTGTAGTAGTGTGTATACGCTTCCATATCAACATAACCTTTACCAGTCATTTTCGTATCTTGTAAAAACACAATAATTATTTTTTGTTTTCTTAGATCTTCTAATAATGCCGTTGATCTATCATTCAACGTACCTAAATTCCAACTAACGAATCTAACTTAATACCTTGATTGTCCCGATATTGATTATTATTTGATATCCCCTTCGATGACTTTGACTCATTTGTCTCAGAAGTTGATGGACGCTGAGTATGTGCATTATTACTGGGGTGCGACATACCTCCATCACTAATAATACTAATATTACTGTTCATGATGTTATTCAGGTAGCGCCAAAATTTTATGACCTGCAGGCCGCCTAGTGTCTACTCTCTTCGGAAACGTAATCGCTAATAGTCAACAGTAAGTGGAATAGTACCAGTTTGGAATATAACTTCGTCGTCCGATACGGCATTCAGCGTATAATTTGCATTGATGGTATTCGCGACCACCACCACTAGGCTTATAGACAAGTTCTACAAAATTTTTATTTTCTTGAAATTATTTATTTACATTATTTTAAAACGACTGTGTTGTATTCATCAGAATTTAGTTTCAGCGAATCTATTAACGCTATTAAATTCAGACGCATTCACCTCTAGTTATTCACTGATGCTGGAATATTAATTTACAGTATTAATTTAAAAATCAATAATAACACAAAACGTTAAAGAACAATTAGAATATGATAATTATATGCAAAAATATTAATCAAGTTTTGATAAATCAAATACAACTCAAAGGCCTTTAATATAGTTTTCCAACTGGCTACATATAATACATAGGTACTTGAATAAGATTTATATTGATCTATTCCAACATAATTACCTCAACAATCATATATAATTCGTCTTATAAACTATTTACTTATAGGTAGTAATAAATATGATATCTATTTAAGTTACTTTTACATCCAAGATTAGTTTTACAGAATAATCAATATAACAAAACCGGTATCACGGAGTGCCAGCTTACCTGAGGCGGCTAGTGGCAGACTATTTGGTGGGGCGCAGCGTCCTCTGCACCAACGCACGAGCAGGGGACGTTGTGCGAACGCCCATGACGTGCGGTGTCCCACAGGGGTCGGTCCTCGGACCCACCCTGTGGAACATCGGCTACGACTGGGCGTTGCAGGGGAGCCTCCCGCCCGGGCTGGGCGTGATTTGTTACGCCGACGACACGCTCGTCACAGCCCGCGGTGGGACGCTAGAAGAGGCGGTAAGCCTGGCGACCTCTGGCACCGAAGAGGTCGTCAGGTGGATCGAAGCGCTGGGGTTGAGAGTCGCCCTGGACAAGACGGAGGCCCTCTTGTTCCATGGGCGCCGTATGAGCCCTCCCATCGGCGTCTCGATCACCATCCACTCGGTTGACATCAGCATCTGGGCCCATATGAGGTACTTGGGCCTGGTGCTCGACGGGCAATGGTGGTTCCGGGAGCATTTCCGCAGGCTCGCTCCACGGCTTGTCGGCGCGGCCTCCGCCCTATCGTGGCTTATGCCGAACGTGGGCGGACCGAGCGCCACATGCCGACGGCTGTACGCGGGGGTCATCCGGTCGATGGCCCTGTACGGCGCACCGGTGTGGGCGGGGTCCTTGACCGTCCGACTTAGGGCCCTTCTGTGGCGACCACAGAGCGTCACGGCGGTCAGGGCCATCCGCGGATACCGTACGGTGGCGACGGAGGCAGCGTGCCTATTGGCCGGGACTCCCCCGTGGGACCTGGAGGCGGAAATGCACACCAAGTTGTATCGGCGGGTGGTGTGGTTTCCTTGAGGGAACTCACCGCCTGGCGCGTCGACGCCCGCCAAGACGTCATTGCCCGTTGGGCAGTCCGGCTGGAGAGGCCTCTTTCCGGGTTGCGGATCGTGGAGGCCTTCCGGCCGGTGCTGATGCAGTGGTTGGAAAGGCGGCACGGGGTGCTCTCCTTCCGACTAGTGCAGGTGTTGACGGGGCATGGGTGCTTCGCCAAATACCTGCACAAGGTCATAAGGAGGGAAAGTACACCGCCCTGCCACCACTGCGATTGCGACGAGGACACGGCGACGCATACGCTCGAGGCCTGCGCCGCTTGGGCCACGCAGCGCCGTGAACTCGTCGCAATCATCGGTGCCGATCTGACGCTGCCGGCGATCGCTAGGGCGATGGTCGACAGCGTCGGGAATTGGGACGCGGTCGCAGCCTTCTGTGAGACAGTGATCTCGCAGAAGGAGGCGGCAGATCGTCTGCGCGAGGAGCGCAGCCTCGATGAGGAGATCCGCCGCCGGCGAATGGGGCGGCGCAGGCGCAACTACCTGCGCCTCATGCCGCCCTAGCCGAGGCCACGGGTGATGTGACCGGGGATTAGTCCGTCACCCGCCGAGAGGCCGACCGCGTGAGGAAAGACCTACGTCCTCCCCGAGGGGGGGACTTCGGTCGATGGGAGGGTACCCCAAGTAGGGGGTATTCCGTCGGGCCGACCACTGACGACAAGTTAACGCTGCTCCGGTGGTCGGCCCAATGACGAAGGCGAGGTGGTTTTCGGGTGGGTTGCGGGAGTTGCGTGCTTAGGCCCCTCTGTCGTGGGGTGCTACGCCAAAACCTCCGCGTGGTGTACCCTGGGCACGAGCGTCAATTCCTTGGACTGCTCTCTGGAATTGTCGCTCGTGGCAAATATCTGGCCCGAGGGGGGGCCCAGTTTGTGAGATGCCCCAAATTCGCTCCATGCCCTCTAATTGTAGAGGGTATTGAACGCGAAAATTCGGCGGGTCCAGTCACTCATTCGTTTGAGGATTGGGCAGGCATTTGCCAACCGCGACAAATCGTAGACCTGATTCTTGCTTCGGGACATTTGTCTTGAGGCCTAGATTCAGGAGCGAGGGTCTTGGCTTAACCGCCTGGACCGCGAGGAAGAAAACCTCTATAAAACAATCACCCAGACTCCTAAGTTCTGGCGCGCGGCGAGAGGATGCATGGCTGATGGGTTGTTCAGTCGTTAGTGCGCCCCCAGCCAGGGTACCTGCGGACCCCCTGTGTTGGAATACAAATGTACGCTTGCCCGGGTATCGGGATCTCTGCCCGGGTCGACCTCTTTTCTCCCATACTCGTGGGAACTGTTATGGATAATTGTTTCTCAAACGACGTTGCAGATAGGAGGGGTGAGACGCCCAATACCATCCACAGGAACGGGAATTCTAGTTCCCACATTAAAGCCTTGCCATGCTACAGCAAAACTGGCACAGAGGAGGGAGATGCCTCGTCCGACTGCAGCTCTGCTGCTAGTCTGGCACTTGAGGCTCCAAGATTAGCCGAGGGCCCGCCGAAATTAGAGGCTCCTAAAAAGAGGAAAAAGCGAAAGAACATGGGGACGGGGAAGGCGACCAGCGTCAAAAGGCGCGAGTTGGCCAGGCAGGAGCGGCTGGCTAGGGAGGCCGCTGCAGGCACTCTGACTGCTGACGAGGGCGGCAGTACTACCGCAGAGCCGTCGGACGCCGACATGTCGGCTGCTGAAACCGTCGGCGGGTCATCCCGGTCTCCGGCATCGGCCCTGACGGCAGCCCTAGAGGTTGGGGAGGAGGCTCTCCCCGCGACAGTGCGGAAGCGCCCCCTGAATATGGGTGGCAGCTCAGAGTCCGCCTCTGAGGGGAGTGGCGCTATCATGCCTCCTCCCAAGGTTCCGGCCTCTCGTAGGGGACGAGGGGCTGCAGTGGTGGCGGCGAGGTCAGCAATTCCGGCGTCGATCAGCCATGTGCGGGGGACTGATGCCCAAAAGCGGGCGAATGAGGCGGCTGCCGCGAGGATGATGAGGGTGTTAGCGGACATCCCTCCCACCAGCGCGGCAGCTACAGAGCCCGCTGTAGGTGTCGGTGTCGGCAAGATGCTCGACGCGCGCATGGCGGCTCTGGAGGCGAGACTGCCCCCGAAGCCCCGACTCCGGCCGCCGCTTGCTGCGGATAGGCCGAAAGCCGTGGCGTCAGCCCCTGCCGCGCTACCCTGCCAGGGCGGGCGCGTAGGAAACTACGCTGCGGCCGTTGCTGGGCCGAAGCCCAAGGGACCCGCCGCGAAAAAGAAGGTGGCACCGGCTCCTGCTAAGGCCGGACCCCAGCCGCTGCCGGCAAATGCACCGTCGGTGGCGGCCAACGCAGCCGCGGCCGTGACTGCTGTGCCCGGCACCCCTGCCGCGTCTGAAGAGGGTTGGCAAACGGCCGAGCGCAGCCGAAAAAGTCGCGGCCAGAAGAGGAGAGCGGAGGCCAAAAGCGCCGCCAAAGCCGCCGCTCCCAAGGCAGGAGCCGGTAACAAGAGGTCGCGCAGGAGGCTCCGGCCGCCAAAGTCAGCCGCAGTGGTGATCACCGTCCTGGCTGAGGCGGCTGAGAACGGCCTCAGCTATGAGGCCGTCTAACGTCGCGCCCGGCGGGAGCTTGACGTCTCCGATTTAGGAGGCGTCGAAGCCAGGACCCGCAAGGCCCGGACAGGGGCTTTTAGAGTTCTCTGGGGCCGAGGGCGCCAAGACGGCCGATAGCATGGCCGCGAAGCTGAGGGGTTTGTTTGCTGCGGAGGATGGCGTCAAGATTGCCAGACCCGTTAAGTGTGCGGAACTGCGGGTCACGGGTCTGGACGACTCCGTGACGGTGGATGACATCCGGGATGCCATCGTCTCGAAAACCGGATGTCCCGTGGACACCGTCCGAATTGACGCTATCCGCCCTGGTCCGGGCGGCGTCGGTGCTGCCTGGGTGCAGTGCCCGGTGGAGTCGGCCAAGCAATTGGCCGGCTCAGGCAGGCTCCTCGTGGGCTGGAGCTCAGCGCGGGTGACCGTGCTGGAGTCCCGGCCTGCGAGGTGCTACAAGTGCATGGCGGTCGGACACACTCGGCCGACATGCACTAACTGCTTTGACTGCAGCGACCTTTGTTTCCGCTGCGGTCAACCCGGGCATAAGGCGGCATCATGCGCCGCCACTCCCCACTGCCCCGCGTTAGCGGCGGGCAATAGGCCCGCCAAGCACCGCATGGGGAGCAAGGAGTGCAGACCCCCGGCTTCGGCCCCAAAGGGGCGGAGCGGCCCGACGACCCCGGCCACTCCCGCCCCTAGCGCGACCCAATCGCCCGCCAGCGTGGAGGAGGTAATGGATACGGCCCACTAATGGCAGCCGAATCTTACCACCTCCTGCAGGCCAACCTCAACCACGCCGCCGAGGCACAGGACGTTTTCCTACAAGCCATGGCGGAGTGGTTGATCGGTGCAGCCGTAGCCGCGGAGCCGTACGTGGTGCCTGACCGGCCCAATTGGCTGGGCAGCAGTGACGGCTCTGTGGCAATCGTCGCCTCCACGTCGTGGCATTCCCCGCCTTTGTTGCTCAACGACAGGGGCGATGGGTATGTCGCGGCGGAATGGGAAGAGGTTACGCTATTTGGTGTTTACTTCTCCCCTAACAGGAGCGCGACGGATTTCGGGGCCTTCCTCACCATCCTGGGGGCTTCGATACGGCGACTGGCACCGCGCCAAATCTTCGTTCTGGGGGACTACAACGCCAAGTCCACGGCGTGGGGGTCCCCCAGGATGAATGACCGCGGGCGGGCGGTCGAAGAGTGGGCGGCGGCACTGGGCCTCTGTTTGCTGAACAGGGGCTCGGTGCAAACGTGCGTGCGGCAGCAGGGCGGGTCGATAGTGGACTTGTCGTTCGCTAGCCCTAATGTCGCAGCACGTGTGAGGAGCTGGTGCGTCCAGGAGGAGGTTGAGACCCTATCCGACCACCGATACATCCAGATAGAGGTCTCCCGGACCCTCCTGCAGCCCAGCAGGGGTCACACGGCGGACGGAGCTCCCGCGTTTCCGCGGTGGGCTGTGGGTCGATTGGATCGGGATCGGCGGAGGCAGCCATCGTTCAGTCGTGGCTGTCCTCACCGCCCCAGGCGGACGGGGTGGATGCCGAGGCTGGCCGCATCCGCTGTACGTTAACGCAGATCTGCGATGCGGCCATGCCCCGTGTGCGGCGTCTGCCCCCGAAGAGTGCGGTCCCCTGGTGGTCCCGAGAATTGGCGAACCTTCGGGCCGCGTGCATACGTGCTCAGAGGGCCTACACCCGCAGCCGAGCGCGCCACCGCGACGCTGAGCGGGAGGGCCAGCTGTACGAGGCTTACCGCAGTGCGCGGTATGTCTTCAGGCTGGCCGTCCGTACCGCAAAGGACGTTAGTCGGCGGGAGATGCTGGACAGTCTCGAGCGTGACCCCTGGGGTCGCCCCTACCTCGCGGCGCTGAATAAGCTCCGCGGGCGGGGCCTTCCCCTCGCCGAGACTCTCCAGCCCAGCCTCCTCACCAGAGTTGTCGAGGACCTCTTTCCACGGCGGGCGGAGCACACGCCCCCGGTCATGGCTTCGCCGGACAGCGACCGGGAGGCCGACGATGAAAGTGCTCCGCCCATCACGGAGCCGGAAATGGGGGTGGCGGTGGCGCGTATGCGAGTCAAATCCACCGCCCCCGGGCCCGACGGTATTCCGAACCGTGTGCTGGCCCTGGTCCTCGAGCATCTGGGACCACGCCTCAGGGGACTGTTCGATGCTTGCTTAACGTCCGGGCAGTTCCCTGGGTGCTGGAAAGAGGGGAGGCTGGTTCTCCTGCCGAAGCCGGGACGGTCTCCCGAGTCGGCCTCGGCCTACAGGCCCATCGTGCTGCTCGATGATGCGGGCAAGTTGCTGGAGAGGGTGTTGGCTGCCCGCATCGAGCGGCACCTCGTCGGGGTCGGGCCCGATCTGTCGGACGCCCAGTTTGGTTTTCGGAGAGGGCGTTCGACGATTGCGGCCTTACTGTGCCTGAAGGCCGTGGTAGCGGAGGCCGTTACCGGCGGAGGAGTCCTGTTGGCGGTGTCCCTGGACATCGCCAACGCCTTCAACAGTCTGCCGTTCAGCTGCATCAGGGAGGGGCTGAGGTATCACGGGGTGCCCGTGTACCTCAGGCGGCTGGTGGCAGACTACTTGGAGGGGCGCAGCGTCCTCTACGTTGACCGAGTAGGGGACGTTGTGCGAACGCCCATGACGTGCGGTGTC
The DNA here is from genome assembly GCA_032191425.1 of Lymantria dispar. Taxonomy (NCBI): domain Eukaryota; kingdom Metazoa; phylum Arthropoda; class Insecta; order Lepidoptera; family Erebidae; genus Lymantria; species Lymantria dispar. The sequence goes on from JAVQHN010000033.1 coordinate 2,649,541, forward strand.
CCGCAAGAGTCGGTTCTGGGTCCGACCCTGTAGAACATCGGCTACGACTGGGCGTTGAGAGGAAGCCTCCCACCCGGGCTGGGCGTAATTTGCTACGCCGACGATACACTCGTCACAGCCCGGGGTGGGACGCTAGAGGAGGCGGCACGCCTGGCAACTCTCGGCACCCAGGAGATTGTCAGGCGGATCGAAGCACTGGGGTTGAGGGTAGCCCTGGAAAAGACGGAGGCCCTTTTGTTCCATGGCCTCCGTACCGCCAGGCCTCCCGCCGGCGCTTCGATCATCGTGAAGTCGGTCACCATCAGCATCCAGGCCCACATGAAGTACTTGGGCCTGGTGCTCGACGGGCATTTTTGGTTCCGGGAGCATCTCCATCGACTTGTTCCCCGGCTTGTCGGCGCGGCGTCCGCTCTTTCGCGGCTGATGCCGAATGTGGGCGGACCCAGTGCTACGTGCCGACAGCTGTACGTGGGGGTGATCCGGTCGATGGCCCTGTACGGCGCACCGGTGTGGGCGGGGTCCCTGACCGTCCGTCTTAGGGCCCTCCTGTGGCGAGAGACCCACAGAGGGTCATGGCGATCAGGGCCATACGGGGTTACCGCACGGTGGCGACGGAGGCAGCGTGCCTCCTGGCCGGTACCCCCCCGTGGGACCTGGAGGCGGAGATGCTCGCCGACATTTATCGGCGGTTGTCGGAGACGCGCGCCCGCGGCGGCATGGTCTCCATCAAAGAGATCACCGCCTGGCGGGTCAACGCCCGCCGAGAAGTCATTGCCCGTTGGGCAGTCCGGCTGGAGAGTCCTCGGTACGGTGTCAGGACCGTCGAGGCCCTCCGGCCGGTGCTGATGGAGTGGTTGGAGCGGATGCACGGGGTGCTTTCCTTCCGACTGGTGCAGGTGCTGACGGGGCACGGTTCCTTCGGGAAGTACCTGCACAAGATTGTCAGGAGGGAGAGCACACCGTCCTGCCACCACTGCAGTTGCGACGAGGACACGGCGCAGCACACGCTCGAGGAGTGTGCTGCATGGGAGGGGGATCACCGTGAACTCGTCGCAATTATCGGTGCCGACCTGGCGCTGCCGACCATCGCCAGGGAGATGCTCGTCAGCGTCAGGAACTGGGACGCGGTCGCCGCCTTCTGTGAGGCCGTAATCTCACGGAAGGAGGCGGCGGATCGTGTGCAAGTAGAGCTCCTATCCGGCGACACGTTCCGCCGCCGGCGACTCGGTCGGCGCAGGCGCGAGTATCTGCGCCTAATGCCGCCCTAGCCGAGGCCGCGGGTGATCGGACCGGGGAATTGTCCGTCACCCGCAGAGAGGCTGACCGCGCGACGGCGACCGACGTCCCAGTACGTCGAGAGGTGAGAGGTTACCCGAAAGGGTATTCCGTCGGGCCGACCACTGATGACAAGTCACATCTGCTCCGGTGGTCGGCCCAACAACGAGGTGACGTGGGTACGGGTGGGTTATGGGCCCGCGCGCCGTTCTTTTATCGCCCCGGACGGACAGGACCGCGCGTGCGCTTACCATAGCTCACCCATAAAAAAAAAAAAAAAAGAAGGCCCCTCTATCGCCCCGGACGGAGTGGTGCGGAGGCGCGCCGACCGCAGCCCACCTTCAAAAAAAAAAAAAATAACAAAACAGCAATGTTATTGAATCAGATAATTAAACGGCATTAGTATTAATGAATTAATTAATGTTTAAGCATTCTAATTATAAGATTAGATTCTATATCATATATTCCAATTATAATAAATTTTAATTTTATTAGTATCCTATCTACGATCTAGATCGGTCAACGTATATTACTTATTATTAATATAATTACAAGTTTTTCATGAAGTATGTTATGCGTATCGAAAAATATATATTGTATATTATTTAATACTAGCTTTTGCCCGCGACTTCGTCCGCATAGGAGTCAGAGAGTGTCATAGGCAATCACAGATAACTATGTAGTGTATTCAGGGTTCTACAGGCCCAACGTGTTGCTCTTGATGGCAAGTTAGTGTTGAGAATCTTGATTTCTCGCATGAGCCAGCATCTTAGCGAGGTTTTCTCGATCAGAACAACTTTTTCTGGCAGACGACCGCAATCTTTATATGCTTGTGGCCCGTCGTCATTAAGGCGCTCATTGGCAGAGAGATGCTGTAGGCGATGTATTGAGATGTCGTCAAGTCATTTAATAGTTTGCCAATCTAGTATATCAGGCAGGCGCTGTTATCAAGGGGTGCTTCTATACTTAAACGGCTCATTCTAGATTATTTGAAGCGGCGCAGTGGCCGCTGCGTGACGTACGCAGAGGACTTTGTGCTAACGCCTATTTTGTTCTGCTCCCAGCTGAGCTAGTTCGTGTGGGTGTTTGTATGGTATATTAGAGGAGATTTCTTTTTTTATGGTTGGCTATGGTTAGCGTACACGCGGTCCATTCCGTCCGGGGCGACAAAAGGACGGCGCGCGGGTCTATAACCCACCCGTATCCATGTCGCCTTCGTCGTTGGGCCGACCGCCGGAGCAGGGTAATTTGTCGTCAATGGTCGGCCCGACGGAATAACCTTTCGGGTACCCTTACCTCTCGACGTCCCTGTCTCGGGACGTCGGGCGCCGTCGCATGGTCAGCCTCTATGCGGGTGCCGGACAAAAGTCCCCGTTCCGGTCGCCCGCGGCCTCGGCTAGGGCGGCATCAAGCGCCGGACGCACTCGCACCTACGCCACCCGAGTCGCCGGTGACAGAACGTGTCACCCAAAAGGAGCTCGTCTTGCACACGACTCGCCACTTTCTTCCGTCCCAGTTCCTGACGCTGCCGAGCATCTCCCTGGCGATGGTCAACAGCGTCAGGTATATTAGCTGAGACTGGACTTACTTCAGTTTGGGCTTAATTTAAATAAGAGTTACATTTGGCCATACTTGGTATTGAGGTGGTGATTCAATGAGTCAGATGCCGCTTAGAGTAGCTCTATATAAAACGAATGACTGGTTGTTTCACAGACCTCGTAACTGTACACCCGTCGGCATAGCAATCACTGTTAATTAAGGTCCACTCAATCGAGGACCAGATAAGATATTTGGGCTTAGTACTCGACGGGCGAAGGTGCTTTCAGGAGCATTTTTATCAAATTACTCCCCGGCTCGTTGACGCGGTGTTACATTTTAACGGCTGTACGCGAGACTGTTTCGATCAATGACCCTGTACGGTGCACCTGTGTGGGTGATCTCTGACCACTTGTCTTAGTACTTTTTTCTGGCATTCGCAGAAAACCAAGGTGCTTAGGGCTACACGCAGATACCGTACCGTGTCGACAATGGCAGCGTGCGCTTTGGCCGGCACCCTGTCGTGAGACTTAAATGTGGAAATACACGGAGCCCTCCCACAATTGTGGTCCCAGTTAAGATACAGCAGGCATACTTTTGAGATTTGTTTTTTTTTATTTAATAGTTGTAAGACCATACTGTTGACAGTTGTCTATTTACAGCCGCGGGTGGGTCCGTCCGGGGTATTACCACACTCTCGCAAAAAATCTACATCCGAGTAGTAGCAATTTGTTACTTTGCTTCTTTCGGTCTGTGAGAGAACCGGCAGCGCAACTTTCTGAAGGTGTTTGCGTGTGGTGGATTTTAGTGATGTCTTTAGTATCACCGAACTTTTTATTGCAGGCATTCACACCCCCTTAACTTTCTTCACGATAGGCAGCGGCCTAGCAAAGGTCCAAGAACGGCAGCAACACTTACCATCAGGTCTACTGTTAGCTGGTTAGCCACCATTTGCAATGAAAAAAAAGATCGGTGTGGCCGGGGTAGAGCAGTGCTGTGAACTCATCGCAAGCTGAACTACCAAAGCTGCCGACCATCACTTAGACCATAGTCGCTAGATCAAGAACTGTCGTATGAGGTCGCCATTTTCTGCTTGGCAGTTATCTCGCGTAAGAACTCGACAAAGCGAGTGAGGAAGAAAAACTTCCCAGCTGACTCGTTTCACTGCTGTTGTGGTGGGTGGTGTCTAGACCGAGTGCTTGCGTTTTACTATCTTTACGTGATAGAATCACACTCTCGACAGTCGTCCATCTAATATCGCGGATGTTTGCATGTGGTGGGTTTTGGTGATAATTTTGGTTTTATCAAACCTCATTGCACTTTCTTCACAGTAGGCAGCGACCTGGCAAAAGCTATGAGCAGTATCACTTACCATTAGGTGTGCTGCCTGCTCGTATGCCAACAATGACTGCGCGCGGGTGATACCACGACAACATAATTTGCTATCTGGGATCAAAAAAGAGTGTTCGAGTGACCCTGCATAGCCTTCCTTTGTAGGGTACCGTACCAAAAGGATAAAAATGGGACCTTAGGTAATAAAAATAAAATAAATGTTTAACGGGGGGTCTCGTACAAAAACGCCATTTTTTGCCTTATTTTGCTCGATATCAGTTCATGGTAACAGGTGAAGGTTAAAATATTAAATTTTTGAATACCTACTGTTATTTACCTAGTCAATGGTAGGGAACCCTTTGTGCGCGAGTCCGATTCACACTTGGCCGATTTTTATTAGTTATTCTACAAACTATGGATTTCGCGTTACACCCTCCACTGAGAAAGCTCACAAACATATAAGTGACAAACACAAATTAGACTCAGTTTAGAACTACCTAGTCTATTCTACCCACCAACAAATCATCGATCACACAAAAAATTGTCCGGCGTTGGAATTGAACCCTTGATACTAGCATGGTAAGTTGTTATCTTAATCACTATGCTACCAGTGCAGTTAATTAATCATTGAGGTGGTATGAATTTATTACTTGTGTTTTAGAGTGAAGAATATCAAAGCATAATGCCTCAAAATTAGGGGATTTTACACCAGGAAAAAAAAAGGATATATAGTCTGCGTGGTGAATTTTCAGAATAAATTTCATTTATAATGAATCCTTTTATATCGATTAAGTAGGTTGTGTACTAAGCTGTATAAGTTACTACAGTTTTTTAGCTATCCCACGGGAACTCTTTCATTTTCCGGGATTAAAATATCCTAAATGTTGACCGGGGATGTAAGGTACCATCATGCAAAATTTCACTTAAATCGGTCCAATAACTTCTGAGATTAGCCCGTACAAACAGATAAACAGACAAACAAAAAATTTGAAAACAATCTGGATGTGTTCTATTTCACTTCCAACACAATCGAGAGTGTGTCGACAAGGGTAGCGTACCTTATACTCAGAATTACCAAGAGGTATCATCACATCTCGAAAGCTATACACGCGTCCAAAACCCACTTCACGGTAGTTATGGGAGACTTTAACGCGAAACTAGGTAAAGCGAGTGATGATGAGGTGAGAGTGGGGAAACATGGATATGGACAGAGAAACCAGAGGGGCCAGAAACTGGCTGATTTTCTGGAGAAGGAAAGCTTCTTTATGATGAATTCCTTCTTCAGGAAGCTGCCACAAAGGAAATGGACCTGGATTAGCCCCGATGGTTCAACAAAAAACGAGATAGACTTCATCTTGTCAGACAAACGACAGATATTCAATGATGTCTCAGTGATCAGCAGGATTAAAACTGAGAGCGATCACCGAATGGTACGAGCCACATTGAATATCTATACAAAAGTCGAGCGGTCACGATTGATGAAGTCTACACTCCGACCTACATCTGTGCAATACCAGAACCTCGAAAGCTTTCAACTTGAACTACACAATCGCTTCCAATGTCTGGACGAGTGCGAATGTCCGAACGATATGAACAACAGGTTCGTGCAAACTGTCCACGCGGTTGGGTCGAAATTGTTCAAGACTCACCGCGTTAATAGACCTAAAAAACTTTCTGACCAGACTCACGAGCTCATGGAGCGGCCAAAAGAGATGACGGTGCAGTCATCAGCCGATTGGTCCAAACATAGGCAGCTAAATAGACAGATCTCCTGGTCTGTGCGTCGCGATATTCGCCGATTTAATACGCTCCGTATCAAAGAAGCGCTAGAGCGGAATCGTGGCTCGAAAGTGTTCGCACAAGATCTGTCTATTGGGCAAAGCCAAATGACTAAGCTGAAGACCGATGATGGCACTGTCATTTCATCCCAAAGTGAGATCTTGGGAGAGGTCGAAAGGTTCTATGGACAGTTATACAAATCATCCCGAAATCCTGTTGTCGGCTTGGTCCAAGATTCCAGATCCAAGCTAACTCGGCACTATACCGAAGAAAGCCCGGACATAAGCTTGTACGAGATCAGAATGGCTCTCAAACAACTACGTAACGGTAAGGCACCGGGAGATGACGGAATTACGGCAGAGCTTCTGAAGGCAGGCGGCAAGCCAGTCTTAATAGCCCTTTAGAAGCTATTTAATTCCGTTATCCTCGGGGGCGACGTTCTAGAGTCGTGGACCAGGAGTGTGGTGGTGATGTTCTTCAAGAAGGGTGACAAAGCTCTTCTAAAGAACTACAGACCCATCTCACTCCTTAGCCATGTTTATAAGTTGTTCTCCAGGGTCATTACCAATCGACTCTCGCGCAAGCTCGATGACTTCCAGCCGCCCGAACAAGCCGGCTTCCGAAAAGGCTATAGCACCATAGACCATATGCTCACGCCTCGGCAGATTATACAAAAGACCGAGGAGTATAATCGGCCCCTGTGCTTAGCGTTTGTGGACTATGAGAAAGCTTTTGATTCAGTCGAAACTTGGGCGGTGCTGCAGTTCCTTCAGCGGTGCCAAATCGACTATCGCTATATCGAAGTGCTGAAGTGTTTGTATAGGAACGCCACAATGTCAGTCCGTATCCGGGATAGGAGTACGAAACCGATCCAGATACAGAAAGGCGTGAGACAGAGAGATGTCATCTCTCCGAAACTGTTCACCGCTGCACTGGAAGATGTTTTCAAGCTCTTAGACTGGACTAGACTCGGCATCAACATTAACGGCGAATACATCACTCAGCTTCGATTCGCGGTCGATATAGTCGTTATGGCAGAATCCATGGAGGACCTTGGCACAATGCTCAATGATCTCAGCAGGGTATCCCAACTAGTGGGTTTACGAATGAACATGGACAAGACGAAAGTCATGTCAAATGCCCATGTCATTCCTGTACCGGTCCTAGTTGGGAATGCGATTCTCGAAGTTGTTGGTCACTATGTTTACCTCGGACAAACAGTCCAGTTCGGTAGATCCAATTTCGAGAAAGAGATCAGCCGACGAATCCAACTCGGTTGGGCAGCGTTCGGGAAACTTAAGAGGATCTTCTCGTCCAACATACCTCAGTGTCTGAAAACACAGGTCTACGACCAGTGTGTGTTACCAGTGATGACTTACGGCTATCAAGGCTCAAAGTTGCTCAGCGTGCTATGGAGCGGGCTATGCTCGGGATTTCTCTGCGAGATAGAATCCGGAATACGGAAATCCGCAGAAGAACGGGTGTAACCGACATAGCACGAAGAATTAGCACGCTGAAGTGGCAATCGGCAGGCCACATCGCTCGACGATCCGACAACCGCTGGGGAAGAAAGGTTCTCGAGTGGCGACCACGTATCGGACGACGCAGTGTAGGACGCCCCAAACTAGGTGGACCGATGACCTAGTGAAAGTTGCTAAGCGTCGTTGGATGCAGGCGGCACAGGACCGCACATTGTGGCGCAACATGAGGGAGGCCTACGTCCAGCAGTAGACGGCTATAGGCTGAAATGATGATGATGATGATTTTAACCAGCTACGTATATAATTTCGTATCCAAATACTTATAGGTGTTAAATATTGACTTATTAATGTGTCTGTGAATCGTTGAAATATGATGTCAGTAGCTGAAGTATGGTGATAGAATTACAGCTGATCTGTAACCAAAAAATATTTTGCATCACGTAACAAAATTTACAAAATTGAGCACCCTTATCATAAATTTGGATAAATCCTAAAGAATTTTTTAAATAATTGTTGTATGGAAATATTCTTCTTTACCATGAATTTAGTAAATTTAGTAAATTAAATAAGACTACGGACTTTATCGCGTTTGTATTTAATTTGCCCAACATACCTCACTGTCTGAAAACACAGATCTACGACCAGCGTGTGTTACCAATGACGAATTACGGCATGATAACGTGGTCCCTAAATGCAGGCCACATAACAAGGCACAAAGTCGCTCAGCGGGTTATGCTCGGGATTTCACTGCGAGATAGGATCCGGAATACGGAAATCCGCAGAAGAACGGGTGTAACCGACATAGCACGAAGAAGTAACACGCTGAAGTGGCAATGGGCAGGCCACATCGCTCGACGAAACGACAACCGCTGGAGAAGAAAGGTTCTCGAGTGGCGACCACGTCTCGAACGACGTAGTGTAGGACACCCCACCTAGGTGGACCTACGACCTGGTAAAACTTGCTGGGTGTCGTTGTATGCAGGCAGCACAGGACCGCACTTTGTGGCGTAACATGAGAGAGGCATACGTCCAGCAGTGGAGGGCGACAGGCTGAAATGATGATGATGATTTGATTTTTGATTGCCCGACAATTGGAACACTTTACAGCATTCATGGTCACGGGCGGACCAACAAACAAACACGATAAAATCCATAAAGTAGTTTTATTTACAATGTGCATTACTCGCGTAAACATCGGAAGTCATTAAATTAAATGAGTCAGTAAAAAGTAATTTTAGTTCATAAAGTCATTGGTTATTATAAATTTTTAAATATACTCTATGGTGCTTCTATTATAGTAAAAATCGTCTATGATTATGTGATAAAAACGAGTGTTTCATCATCATCATCATCGTAGCCCACATAATCCCATTACAGAGCTCGGGCGTCCTCCACAATGGGAGGGAATTTAACCTATTTTTTTTTTTATGGGTGGGCTATGGTAAGTGCACGCGCGGTCCAGTCCGTCCGGGGCGATAAAAGGACGGCGCGCGGGCCCATAATCCACCCGTACCCACGTCACCTCGTTGTTGGGCCGACCACCGGAGCAGATGTGACTTGTCGTCAATGGTCGGCCCGACGGAATACCCTTTCGGGTACCCTCACCTCTCGACGTCCTGCGGTTAGCCTCTCTGCGGGAGACGGACAATTCCCCGGTCCGATCACCCGCGGCCTCGGCTAGGGCGGCATTAGGCGCAGATACTCGCGCCTGCGCCGCCCGAGTCGCCGGCGGCGGAACGTGTCGCCGAATAGGATCTCTACTCGCACACGATCCGCCGCCTCCTTCCGTGAGATTACGGCCTCACAGAAGGCGGCGACCGCGTCCCAGTTCCTGACGCTGACGAGCATCTCCCTGGCGATGGTCGGCAGCGCCAGGTCGGCACCGACAATTGCGACGAGTTCACGGCGATCCCCCTCCCAAGCAGCACACTCCTCGAGCGTGTGCTGCGCCGTGTCCTCGTCGCAACTGCAGTGGTGGCAGGACGGTGTGCTCTCCCTCCTGACAATCTTGTGCAGGTACTTACCGAAGCAACCGTGCCCCGTCACCTGCACCAGTCGGAAGGAAAGCACCGCGTGCGTCCGCTCTAACCACTCCATCCGCACCGGCCGGAAGGCCTCGACGGCCCTGACACCGTACCTAGGACTCTCCAGCCGGACTGCCCAACGGGCAATGACTTCTCGGCGGGCGTCGACCCGCCAGGCGGTGATCTCTCTGATGGAGACCATGGCGCCGCGAGCGCGCGTCTCCGACACCCACCGATAAATGTCGGCGAGCATCTCCACCTCCAGGTCCCACGGGGGAGTTCCGGCCAGGAGGCACGCTGCCCCCGTCGCCACCGTGCGTATGGCCCTAACCGCCATGACCATCTGTGGTCGCTACAGGAGGGCCCTAAGACGGACGGTCAGGGACGCCGCCCACACCGGTGCGCCATACAGGGCCATCGACCGGATCACCCCCACGTACAGCTGTCGGCACGTAGCACTGGGTCCGCCCACATTCAGCATCAGCCGCGAAAGGGCGCACGCCGCGCCGACAAGCCGGGGAACAAGTCGATGGAGATGCTCCCGGAACCAAAAATGCCCGTCGAGCACCAAGCCCAAGTACTTCATGTGGGCCTGAATGCTGATGGTGACCGACTTCACGGTGATCGAAGCGCCGGCGGGAGGCCCAGCGGTACGGAGGCCATGGAACAAAAGGGCCTCCGTCTTTTCCAGGGCTACCCTCAACCCCAGCGCTTCGATCCGCCTGACAATCTCCTGGGAGCCGAGAGTTGCCAGGCGAGCCGTCTCCTCTAGCGTCCCACCCCGGGCTGTGACGAGTGTATCATCGGCGTAGCAAATTACGCCCAGCCCGGATGGGAGGCTTCCTCTCAACGCCCAGTCGTAGCCGATGTTCCACAGGGTCGGACCCAGAACCGACCCCTGCGGGACACCGCACGTCATGGGCCTTCGCACAACGTCCCCTACTCGGTCAACGTAGAGGACGCTGCGCCCTTCCAAGTAGTCTGCCACCAGCCGCCTGAGGTACACGGGCACCCCGTGATATCTCAGCCCCTCCCTGATGCAGCTGAATGGCAGACTGTTGAAGATGTTGGCGATGTCCAGGGACACCGCCAACAGGACTCCTCCGCCGGTGACGGCCTCCGCTACCACGGCCTTCAGGCGCAGCAGGGCCGTGATCGTCGAACGCCCTCTCCGAAAACCAAACTGGGCGTCCGACAAATCGGGCCCGACCCGGACGAGGTGCCGCTCGATGCGGGCAGCCAACACCCTCTCCAGCAGCTTGCCCGCATCATCGAGCAGCACGATGGGCCTGTAGCCCGAGGCCGACTCGGGAGACCGTCCCGGCTTCAGCAGGAGAACCAGCCTCCCCTCTTTCCAGCACCCAGGGAACTGCCCAGACGTCAAACAGGCGTCGAACAGTCCCCTGAGGCGTGGTTCCAGGTGTTCGAGGACCAGGGCCAGCATACGATTCGGAATACCGTCGGGCCCGGGGGCGGTGGATTTGACTCGCATACGCGCCACCGCCGCCCCCATTTCCGGCTCCGTGATGGGCGCAGCACTTTCATCGTCGGCCTCCCGGTCGCTGTCCGGCGAAGCCATGACCGGGGGCGTGTGCTCCGCCCGCTGTGGAAAGAGGTGCTCGACAACACTGGTGAGGAGGCTAGGCTAGAGAGTCTCGGTGAGGGGGGGGCCCCGCCCGCGGAGCTTGTTCAGCGCCGCGAGGTAGGGGCGATCCCAGGGCTCACGCTCGAGACTGTCCAGCATCTCCCGCCGACTAACGTCCTTGGCGGTACGGACGGCCAGCCTGAAGGCAGACCGCGCACTGCGGTAAGCCTCGTACAGCTGGCCCTCCCGCTCAGCATCGCGGTGACGCGCTCGGCTGCGGTGAAAGCCCTCCGGGCACGTATGCATGCGGCCCGAAGGTCCGCCAATTCTCGGGACCACCAGGGGACCACACTCTTCGGGGGCAGACGCCGCACACGGGGCATGGCCGCATCGCAGATCTGCGTCAACGCACAGCGGATGCGGTCAGCCTCGGCATCCACCCCGTCCGCCTGGGGCGGTGAGGACAGCCACGACTGAACGATGGCTGCCTCCGCCAACAGGTCCCGATCCAATCGACCCACAGCCCACCGCGGAAACGCGGGAGCTCCGTCCGCCGTGTGACCCCTGCTGGGCTGCAGGAGGGTCTGGGAGACCTCTATCCGGATGTATCGGTGGTCGGATAGGTTCTCAACCTCCTCCTGGACGCACCAGCTCCTCACACGTGCTGCTACATTAGGGCTAGCGAACGACAAGTCCACTATCGACCCGCCCTGCTGCCGCACGCACGTTTGTACCGAGCCCCTGTTCAGCAAACAGAGGCCCAGTGCCGCCGCCCACTCTTCGACCGCCCGCCCGCGGTCATTCGTCCTGGGGGACCCCCACGCCGTGGACTTGGCGTTGTAGTCCCCCAGAACGAAGACTTGGCGCGGTGCCAGTCGCCGTATCGAGGCCCCCAGGATGGTGAGGAAGGCCCCGAAATCCGTCGCGCTCCTGTTAGGGGAGAAGTAAACACCAAATAGCGTAACCCCATTCCACCGCAACATACCCATCGCCCCTGTCCTTGAGCAACAAAGGCGGGGAATGCCACGACGTGGAGGCGACGATTGCCACAGAGCCGTTACTGCTGCCCAGCCAATTGGGCCGGTCAGGCACCACGTACGGCTACGGCTGCACCGATCAACCACTCCGCCATGGCTTGCAGGAAAACGTCCTGTGCCTCGGCGGCGTGGTTGAGGTTGGCCTGCAGGAGGTGGTAGGATTCGGTCGCCATTAGTGGGCCGTATCCATCATCTCCTCCATGCTGGTGGGCGATCGGGTCGCGCTAGGGGCGGGAGCGGCCGGGGTCGTCGGGCCGCTCCGCCCCTTTGGGGCCGAAGCCGGGATCTGCAATCCTTGCCCCCCATGCGGTGTGTGGCGGGCCTATTGCCCGCCGCACACGCGGGGCAGTGGGGGGTGGCGGCGCAGGATGCCACCTTATGCCCGGGTTGACCGCAGCGGAAACAAAGGTCGCTGCAGTCAAAGCAGTTAGTGCATGTCGGCCGAGTGTGTCCGACCACCATGCACTTGTAGCACCTCGCAGGCCGGGACTCCAGCACGATCACCCGCGCTGAGCTCCAGCCCACGAGGAGCCTGCCTGAGCCGGCCAATTGCTTAGCCGACTCCACCGGGCAGCACCGACGCCGCCCGGACCAGGGCGGATGGCGCCAATTCGGACGGTGTCCACGGGACACCCGGTTTTCGAGACGATGGCCTCCCGGATGTCATCCACCGTCACGGAGTCGTCCAGACCCGCGACGCGTTGTTCTGCGCACTTTACGGGTCTGGCGATTTTGACGCCACCCTCCTCTGCGAACAGACCCCTCAACTTGGCCGCCATGCTATCGGCCGTCTTGGCGCCCTCGGCCCCAGGGAACTCTAGAATCCGAGCCCCCGTCCGGGCGGGCCTTGCGGGTTCTGGCTTCGACGCCTCCTAAATCGAAGACGTCAAGCTCCCGCCGGGCGCGACCTAAGACGGCCTCATAGCTGAGGCCGTTCTCGGCCGCCTCAGGCAGCACAGTGATTACCACCGCGGCGGACTTCGGCGGCCGGAGCCTCCTGCGCGACCTCTTGTTACCGGCTCCTGCCTTGGGAGCGGAGGCTTTGGCGGCGCTTTTGGCCTCCGCTCTTCTCTTCTGGCCGCGACTTTTTTGGCTGCGCTCAGCCGTCTGCCAACCCTCTTCGGGGGCAACGGGGTCGCTAGGCGCAGCAGTCGTGGTCGCGGTTGCGGTGGCCGCCGCCGACGGTGCAGTTGCCGCGGCAGCTTAGGTCCAGTCTTGGCAGGAGCCGGTGCCGCCTTCTTCTTGGCGGCGGGCCCCTTCGACTTCGGTCCAGCGACGGTCGCAGCGTAACTCCCTACGCGTCCGCCCTGGCAGAGTAACGCGGCAGGGGCTGACGCCACGACCTTCGGCCTGTCCACAGCAAGCGGCGGCCGGAGACAGGGCACCGGAGGCAGAGACAGTCTCTCCCCCAGAGTGATCGGGTGCAGCTTGCGGGATCTGGTCCAGCCATGGTACTTTTTCGTTATATTTAATAACTGTATTATATGATGGTTCGAAAGGCATCACACTGGAGCTATTAAAGACATGTTGTTGTATATTACCTTATTAAAAAAAAAATAGTAAATGAATAAAAAAGAAGACAAGCCCACTGAGTTTCTTGCCGGATCTTCTCAGTGCGGTCGCGTTCCGATCCGGTAGTAGTGTAAGGTAAAATGTAAAAAAGTGACCATATGTAAGTGCCCCCGCGGGGTTTATGCATAATAAAGTATTTGAATTTGAATTTAGAGCCGCCATGCGCGCCTCGAGCATTTTGCCCACAACCACTATGGCGCGCATGGTCAGGTCCGGCACGCCATCCACTGCGGGCAGCTTCGGCCGGCTTGGTCCTCTTAGGGCTCGCTGCAGCGCGAGTTGGCGCAACGGGGACGGCGGGGGCGGCGGCAGGGCCGGCGCTTGTCGGCGGCGCGCTTTTCGCCAGCTGCGCGACCTGCCTCCGCAAGTCAGCCATTTGTTTGGCCAGCTCGCGGTTCGCCTTCTGCACCGCCGACAGCTCTTTTTGTAGCGCCTTGTTTTTCTCCTGCAGGTCTGAGACCTCACCACTAAGGCGGGTGTTTTCGGCGTGCAGGGTGACCACATTGGCAGCTCGGGGTTCGCCACCTACAGCGGACTCAGCAGCCGCCGTGTCGGTGGGAGGGATGTCTGACAACACCCTCATCATCCTCGCGGCGGCGCCTCATTCGCCCGCTTCTGGGCCTCAGTCCCCCGTACTGCGCCGGCCGGTGATAGCGTCGCTGATCTTGCCGTCACTACTGCGCCTCTTCGTCCCCTGCGAGAGGCCGGTACTTTGGGAGGTGGCATGATGGTGCCACTCCCCTCGGAGGCAGACTCCGAGCTGCCACCCATGTTCAGGGCGCGCTTTCGCACCTGCGGGGGGGAGGACCTCCTCCCTGGCCGCTAGGGCCGCCGTCAGGGCCGGCGCCGGAGATTGGGATGACCCAGCGGCGGCCTCAGCAGCCGACGTGCTGCCGCCCTCGGAGTCCGACGGCTCCGCGGCAGTACTGCCGCCCTCGTCAACGGTCGGAGCGACAGCAGCAGCCTCTCTAGCCAGTCGCTCCTGCTTGGCCAACTCGCGCCTCTTGACACTCGCGGCCTTCCCCGTCCCCATGTTCTTCCGCTTCTTTCTTTTTTTAGGAGCCACGAGTGTCGCCGGCCCCTTGTCTGATCTTGAGGCCTCAAGTGCCGGACTAGCAGCCGAGCTGCAGTCGGACGAGGCCTCTCCTCCCTCTGTGCCAGTTTTTCGGTAGCTTGGCAGGCCTGTGATGCGGGAACTTGACCTTGAACTAGAATCCCCGTTCCTGGTGGTGTCATCGGGCGTCTCACCCCTCCTTTCTAGGTGTTGTGTTGTTTTTTGTGAGTTTTCCATCTTGTTCCCACGAGTATGGGAGAAATAAACGGTCGACCCGGGCAGAGATCCCGATACCCGGGCAAGCGTAAATTTGTATTCCAACACAGAGGGTCCGCAGGTACCCTGGCTGGGGACGTGCTAACGACTGAACAACCCATCAGCCATGCATCCTCTCGCCGCGAGCCAGAACTTAGGATTCTGGGTGATTGTTTTATAGAGGTTTTCTTCCTCGCGGTCCAGGCGGTTGAGCCAAGACCCTCGCTCCTGATTCTAGGCCTCAAGACAAATGTCCCGAAGCAAGAATCAGGTCTACGATTTGTCGCGGTTGGCAAATGCCTGCCCAGTCCTCAAACGAATGAATGACTGGGCCCGTCGAATTTTCGCGTCCAATACCCTCTACAATTAGAGGGCATGGAGCGAATTTGGGGCATCCCACAAACTGGGCCCCCCCTCGGGCCAGATATTTGCCACGAGCGACAATTCCAGAGAGCAGTCCAAGGAATTGTCGCTCGTGCCCAGGGTACACCACGCGGAGGTTTCTGGCGTAGCACCCCAGACATGTTGGTATAGGGTTTACTTTCGAATTTTTCTGCACTTGCTGATCTTATGTGCTTATGATATCCCTTAGTAGTCTTTGTTGCGGCAAAATGCCTTAATAATAACGCCACGCAACCCTAGAAAATGTGATGAACAGTAGGCGTATTCTTTTTAGATATAATTTTATGTTATTACTACCTACATTAATGTGGGATTGGGTTTCCAGAAAGAAAACAATTTTGTAACGCGTACGTGACTTCGTTCGTTTAATATAATTCGTTTAATATAATTTTTTAAAACTTGAAATACTAGAGAGCGTCTTTTGCGTCGTTCGATCGTCGTCCATTCGTCTTCTGCACCCTTCACTCACACCATCCCTTTCACTCAGTTGCGTTCAGAAACATCATATTATATTCATCGTCATGCATTCAAGAAAATTCATTCCTACACTCAGCCGTCCTGCACTTAGTCTGTCCTCAGACTTACTTCTTCATAACACTACATTATTTTACAACATCATAAAAGTTACACTAAAATCTTAAAAAGATAAAGTTCACATCTTAAAAGTTATTAAATCTTAACATCATACAGCAAAATACTTTTAGAACAAACACAAACAACATCTTATGACTAAATATTTTTAGAACAAAAGTAGCAAATAACATCTTATAACTAAATCGTCGTATAACTAAATCGGGCATCGTACAAATTTCACATAATATAAAATACCGATCATTCATCCTTTCATGCAATCAATCTTAAACTCATACTTACTCGGAGTCGCTTGAGTAGTCAGGCCACTTTTTTATAAGATCAGCGGATGTAGTAGTTTTGTTAGGGCCTTCAACTTGTGAGTCAGCCTTCTCAACATTGTATCTATTCTTTCTCTAATTCTAATTGAAACGGTGTACTATTTATGCTTCTTTGATAAGTACTGTTAAGTGCTCTTTGAACTCTACTTACCAACTTATACCACATTGTAGGGTTCCCAATTGAAATTTTTGTTAGTATAGAAATTATTGTTCTATGAACCCTTTCAACCTGACCGTTTCCTCTTGGTACACCTGTAGTTATTTTTATATGTTCTATGTTTTCTTGTTTACAGTACTGTGTAAAATCATTACTCGTAAATGCAGTGCCTCTGTCTGAAATAATCCTTATAGGGTTACCAAATACTTGTTGATGAATTTCCAGCTTATTCAACACATCTTGAGTAGATGTACTCTTTGTAGGGAACAACCATACAAACTTGGTGAATGCGTCAACAATAGTCAATATGTAATTATACTGCTTACGTGTCTCTGTAAGTGGTCCAACATGGTCCACATGAAGTGTATGTAATGGAGTGTCACCCTTCTCTATGGGATTCAAAAATCCTTCTTGCTTACCTTCTTTACGGGATGCCAACAGACAAGGTATGCATGTAGCAATGTAATCCTCAACCTTCTTTTCTAACTTTGGTATGTAATAATCCTTATTAATCAATTCAATAGTTTTCTTCTTTGAAAAATGACCATTGTCATGTGCCCTCTTAATAATTTCAATTTCCATCTTCTGTGGTACAACCAAACTATGTTGTGGTCCTTTGCATAGTAGTCCTCCATGCAGATAAAAGTCATTATACTGTTTTTCATCACTCAAAATATTCATAATTGCATTTAATCCATGGTCACTCTCTTGAGCACGTCTTAAATCACTATGCAGATCTGAAAATATAAGAGTTACATATGGGTTTCGGCTTAGAGCATCAGTGTATTTCATCTTTGAACCTTCACGGAGTTCAATAATGAAATCATAATCTTGTAAAAAAAAAAAATATCCATCGTGCCACTCTAGTAGACATTGATAAATCTTTCTTATTAAGCGTCATTTGAAAAGCTTTACAATCTGTAACTATCTTAAAATGTTTTCCATACAAATAATGTCTAAACTTCTTTATACCTTCAATTATGGCCAAGGCTTCTAACTCATAACTTGTATATTTACTCTCAGTATCTGTTGTTTGTTTACTCATATAATGTATTGGATGTAGTTCATTTTTGTCATCTTTCTGTAATAATATAGCGGCATATGATATACTTGAAGCGTCCGTATGTAGTTCAGTTTCTGCTTTCGGTTCATTAATTTTTAATACAGGTCTACTGGCTAATTTTTCTTTAAGCATATTGAAAACTAATTGATGCTCATTGCGAAATTCAAACTTTTTATCCATCCTTAACATATCAGTAAGAGGTTGTGCTATCAATGCATAATTTTGAATGTATTTTCTAAAATAAGAACAAAGTCCTAGGAAACTTTGTAATTGTTTCTCATTTCTAGGCTCAGGAAATTTAATGACAGCATCCGTTTTCCCTGAAGATGGCATAATTGCTCCTCTTTCAATGACATGTCCTAAATATTCCACTTTTCTTACTAATAGCTGAGATTTTTTCCAATTTATTTGTAATCCATACTCCATAGCTAATTCTAACACTTCTCGCAGTCTTGCAACAGCTTGGGTTTCATTTATAGCTGGGATCAACAAATCATCAATAAATATTATGACAATACCCCTTGTTATCAAGTCTCTAAATATTATTGAAATAAATCTCATAAAAACTTTGGGACAAATTGACAATCCAAAAGGTGCCTTTAAAAATTCAAACTGACCATTCATTGTAACAAAAGATGTATACTTAATAGAATCCTCGCTCACTTTCAAATGAAAAAATCCATTTTTAAGGTCAAGTGCAGTAAATATTCTCGCATGTGCTAGCTTGTCAATGTGTTCATCGATGATGGGTAACGGGTACTCATCCTTTAATATTTTCCTATTAATTAATCTATAATCAACACATATTCTTAAGTTTCCGTCTTTCTTTCTGACAAGAACAAGTGGGCTAGCATACTCAGAAAAACTTACCCGAATCACTCCTTGTTCCAGCCATTCCTTAACCTGTTTATCCACTTCTTCCTGTTCCTTTGGTGAGATGCGTCGTGGTCGTTGAGCTACTGGAATGTCATCTTTAAGTGTGATCTTCAACTCGATGGGAGCCTCTTTAGTTTGACATGGCCGATATCCATCTACTAACCTAGTCACTTCATTTCTCACCTCTTCTTTCATTACATGACCTACAATATCAACAGAACATGGAAAACAATTCACATTATATAACCAATCAATCGGCTTCATCCATACCAAACCATTTTTCATGACCGTAATAACATTTTGTAAAAACTCATGCCCCAATATCATTTTAAAAGGTATACTGTCTCTAGGAATCACATAGAATATTACATCATGATACGTATGGCCGTCGATTACAACACTTGTTGTAAATTGTTCACTTGATATTACCTTTGATAAACCTAAACCGGTAAGCACTATGTTTTTATTACTGTAGCACTTCGGAGAGCCTATTTGTTTATAATAGTCACTGGTTATTAAATTAATTTTACTACCACTATCAATTAATGCGTAATTTAAAGGCTTTTTCAACGTTTTACAATCTTTGTTTACTTCTAAAATGTCAAAGTCGCTGCCATGACACTTCTTGCGCGGTATGCTGTTCCCAGAACCAATCATATCGTTCGCAGTGCTGCCAATCTCGGCATATTTATTTTCGAAAGATGCGTTCGCGCCTTCCTGCGTGGTGGCGATATAAGTGTGTTTCGGTTGTATTTCCGTTTTCGCGCTGCCAACCGTAATTGATGACGTTCTCGCCTTTGCGGGACATTGTGATGAAATATGGCCGAACTCGTTGCAATTGAAACATTTGTCCCTTGCATCTTTTTCGGGCAATCTTCACTCTTATGACTCTTCTCTCCACAGTTATAGCATCTAACTTTTGATGAATATTCTCTTGTATTAATATTTTGATAGATAACTCTCTTTTATTTGTACACCGATTACAAAACAAAATACAAAAACTTAAATACTAACATAACACAGAATGTACAAAGGGCGGCCTTATCGCTATAAGCGATCTCTTCCAGGCAACCTTGGGATGAAAATGGTAGAACAGAGAGATGGTAGGTAGTTTACTGCTGGTGGTAATGGAGATCAGTGTAAATAATATTTATAAGTCATAGATAACGACTATATAATAAATTGTATAATCTGTAAAATAAAAACAATATAAAACAATAAATATATATACATATACACATTACACACATAGATATACACCTAATACCTACATATGCAGACATTCACATACATATACGTACACATCTATATATATATATATATTAGGGACTTGCATAATAGGTACCTAAAAAAAACAATAAATAAATATTACAGCTACAAGTAGTGATCGGTCAACTTTTTTTTAAAAGCAGATAAAGTTTGGCTTTGTCTAATTGTTACGGGCAATGCATTCCATAGTAAAGTAGCCTTTACAGTAAAAGATTTACCCATGAAATCCGTGTAGTGGGTTGGTATCTTTAATTTCAGATTCTCCGATGATCTCAAGGATCTTGTGTGAGTGTCATGGAGGTAATTAAATCGCTCTTTAAGATAAAAAGGAGTCGTTGGACTAAATAGAATGTTATACAACAACGCAAGTGTATGAAAATTCCGGCGTAGGCGAATTGGAAGCCACTGAAGCTTTTGCCGAAACTCAGAAATGTGATCATACTTACGAAGTCTATAAATGAAACGAATACAGAAATTTTGGAGCCGCTCTAATTTATCGAGTTGTGCCTCTGTAAGATCAAGGTAGCAGACATCTGCATAGTCGAGAATAGGAAGAAGGAGGGTTTTTGCAAGCGCGATTTTGGTGACAATTGGAAGAAAATTTCGCAGTCTCTGCAAAGCTTTAGCTGACGCGTACAATTTACGGCTAACTTCTTGTATCTGTGGACTCCAAGATAACGTACTGTCAATATAGATGCCTAAATCCCTGACTTTGTCACTAATTGTTATAATAGATCCATCAAATATAATTGGAGGTATATCAGTCCAAGTAACCTTAGAGAGCATCCTGGTACTCCCAACAACTATAACTTGGGTCTTCGCAGGATTTACCGTAAGTCCATATCTACTACTCCATTTGGCTATTTGCGCTAAGTCTGTATTAATAGTTGTAATTGTGTCCGTGAGTTTATCGTAAGGAGCTTGCCTATAAATTTGAAGATCATCTGCGTAAAGGTGGTAGGCTGACACTAATTGTTTAGCAATCAAATTGATGAATATTGTAAAGAGCAGAGGGGATAAAACTCCACCCTGTGGCACACCTGCATAGGTATTACACCAAAAAGAGAAGGAATCTTTGAAATATATGCGTTGCCGGCGGCCACCGGTTTGATGTTTTTCTTTACTATAAATAGATTCTTTCTTCATTTTTTCCTTCATCGTCTCATATATTTTTAATTTTTCCTTTAATTCCGTGTACGTCGTTATACCATATAGCATTATTTTATTTATTTCTCGATCTTGTATTCCATCTATAATATATTTAATAGCCACGTAGTCCGCCATTTTGCCTCAGCGTCCAAGCTCTTTCATGGCAAACATGTAATCAATGCATGTTTCATTGGACTTTTTTATTTTAGCGCTCATCATCTCATGGATAGTTTTGGCATCAATGGTGTCAGGAAACTCCTTGCTAATGGCTTGTTTTAAACTTTCCCAACATTTAAATGTTTTTTCAGAGTGTAACCATAGGGCTGCTGTGCCTGTTAATGACCGCCTAGCCACTAATAATTGTTGTGTTTGTGTCCACTCGAATATGTCACCATTTTCTTCTATATCTTGAACCCATTTTGTGACTGCATAAGTTTTGTCTTTGCCGTCAAACTTCCTTATAATATTCTCTGTTAGGTGGAACATTCCACGTGCCGATAGGTCGAGTATGCTGTCATCGTCATCGATGGACTGCCTTTTTGATCTACGTCTAGCCATCCTCGCGTATTTATCTTTTGTAATCGTCGTAAACAAAAAGATAGAATCTTGCGTACCTCGTCCAACTCACGCGTTGTTTGTTCCTCCACGTAATGGCGACGCACTTACAACAATTTGCTTTTCTTCTGGTCAATCCCGGACGTTGCCCCCAAATTGTGGGATTGGATTTCCAGAAAGAAAACAATTTTATAACGCGTACGTGACTTCTTCGTTTAATATAATTTTGTAAAACTTAAAATACTAGAGAGCGTCTTTTGCGTCGTTCGATCGTCGTCCATTCGTCTTCTGCACCCTTCACTCACACGATCCCTTTCACTCAGTTGCGTTCAGAAACATCATATTATATTCATCGTCATGCATTCAAGAAAATTCATTCCTACATTAATATTACATTTTTCAATATACATTTTACATTCATACAAGCAACGCGTAATTTTATTTAGTCTACACAATAACACCTGGATCTATACTGTTCAGTCTTTTATGACATCCACGTACAAGATAGTGAGTGGTGAATTGTATTCTTAATCCGTCACCACACGGAAAAGTAACAATTTATATATTTTCTACAAAACTATCATAAAAGTCAACAAATATAAGGTCATGGAATAAGATTTGATATCATCGTAGAGTAGATGTATTTCATCAATGACATGAAATTGATGTGTTATTTTGGTTTTAGGGAGTTGTACATTCAAGTGGAAGTAGCCTCGGGTATGAATAGGTTCTGTTGAATCAATACCTTTTAATTGAATGGTTTCTTTTATGAGTTTAGGATGTGTTTCTATGCACGAGTGTTTTAGTAGACTTACAGAGGAACTTGAGTCGACTAGTAGGGATAGTGGCGTAGTCGATACCGAAGATTTCACGAGCACATGAGGTAAGAGTGTTTTCGCGGGATTACCTATTTGTTATTTCATAAACGTTGGATGCAGAGGTATCGGCATGTCAGCCTCATTATGTCGCTGCGCGGATACAGAGCGATTTGGCAGATCAACTTTGTGTTGCTGCACGGATATAGAGTGATTTGGCAGGTCAACTTTGTGTTGCTGCACGGATACAGAGCGATTTGGCAGGTCAACTTTGTATTGCTGCACGGATACAGAGCGATTTGGCAGATCAACTTTGTGTTGCTGCACGGATACAGAGCGAATTGGCAAATCAACTTTGTGTTGCTGCACGGATACAGAGCGATTTGGCAGATCAACTTTGTGTTGCTGCACGGATATAGTAGATTTCGATTTGTTTAAATTTGCGGTGCCGGTTTTTTGTTTGTGAGGTCCCGTACGACACCAGGTCGAGATGGCTACTCGTTTTTTGGCACGGTATCGTAATCCTCGGTTGGTTCGGGGAGACATTCGTCGTTATGAGGTTCTTGAGTTCCGTCGCAAACAAAGTGAACACGTTGTGGCGTTTGCAATTGTTCTAAGTTGAAGCAGTTATTATTGAATTCTCTCTTACGACATTGCTCTAGGGTATGACCTGAGGTTTTGCAATATCTACAAAACACATTTGGGTTATTGAGGTTGTTATAAGGTCGATTAAAGCTGGTGTTGGGTTTTGTGTTAAATCCCGTCTTTGATGGGTGTTGGTAGCTTTGATAACGGGATGCTGGTTGAATGTTAGGTTTTGGCGTGTATGACCTATCTGGTCGTGGGTGTTGGATGCTAGACGGTCCTGGTCCTTGTTTATACAAGGATTGCTGGATCTTTTCTTCTGAGATGGTTATATTGATAGCTTCATTTAAGTTTTTAATAGGCTTACATCTAACTATATTGGAGATACGGGGTGTCAATCCCATTTGGAAGTGATGGAGGGCAAGCTCCTCCATGGCTGCTGTTCTGCCTATCATTTCTCTACTTTTATGGCCGTGTGTAATGGATATCTCTGTTAATAATTGCGATAGACATGTTTCGATTCTTAAAGCATACTGACTTACGTTCTCGTTTAATTGTTGTTTGCATTCTTGTGGGTCAGTGAGGAGATGTGCGTAATGTTTTCTCTCACTGAATTGGGTTTTGAGGAAGTCTTTGAGTTATTGCCAATTGGTAAACTCTTTAATTGAGCAGGCTGTCTCTGCTTTGCCTTGTAGTTGACAAAGAATAGATTTGAAAAGAATATCTTTTTGGCTATCGGAAGCTAGTTCGTAGGCGTTGTTGCAATTAACTAAGAAGGAGTTGAGTTTTTCCCTACAGCCGTCGTATGGCTTAATAAATTTTAGTAATGTTGATAAATCGATTTCTAGTCTCATTGTTATTGGTTTTTTCTTTGATCTAGTTGAAGGCCCAGAGGGTGGAGGACAAGGGTATTGGCCCTCTTCCTCGGTATCTGTGACGGCTATTTCAGGGCTTTCAAATTTTGGGCTTTGAGATCTTTCGGCCATGATTAGTTAATGTTTAACAAATTAAAACAGGAGAAAATTATAGAGATAATAACATATAACATACAAGACACGCTTTAAATTGGTATATAAAATTACAATAGAATTAGCAATGACCAAATGTATATAAAATCACTTACTGGAATGCGGATAGCGCGATAAGACGGATCATGATGTCGTGGGCGTAATGCACGTGTCAATGAGCCAGGGGTCGTCGTGTCGTCGAAAAGAATATACCGGTCACAGCACTAAGTTAGGCGTGACAATGGGCATATATTGTGATGCTTGTAGCGAAGACCGGCTGCAGTACGGGCAGTATGCAGCAGGGGGTCTTCTGGAGCTTCTTCACGATCACTGGCGTCCTGGGGGGCCGGGCCAGAACTCGGTGCAATAATATATACACAATGGAGACGGCGCTTACACTCAAACACACACACTCGCGTTGGATAAGGTTATTATAACTGGGAGACGTACCGGGAACTTTTACAATCCCTTTGAGCTGCCACCACATGTTATGAGCCTCGAGCAAAAAGGATTTTTAAAAAATAAAAGATCAAGACCGCTTAATTTTTGCAAGACCAAGACCAAGACTGGCCCTGCAAGACTTGAGCAAGACCAAGACTCAGCCTGCAAGAGTCTTGCATTTAATTCAAATCACCATTTCAGCTTATTTACGGTTAAGCTCGTGTCTTCTACATAATAGGAGGGAAATCGGCCATGGCTAGAGGGGAATCGTCACGGTGATTGGAGTGTTGTTACAGGGTTTTGTGTCATGTTTTCCTTCTCTTGCACCGATGTTATATATTAGAGACCTTAGTCGAGTCGTATATCGTATAGTCCTTACTCGCGGGTAAAATAGGGAGTGATGTATTGTATTCTTTCTCCGTCACTACACGGCAAGTTAAATCAGTCTTGAGATATCCATCTATTGGCCAATCGATTCCTAATATTGGTGTTCGCGTTTCAGAATTATTTCCAAAGAGGAAAGACTTAAGGACAAAAATATCATCGACCATCGCCCTAGCGATGGCCGGCAGCGTCAGGTCGGCACCGATGATTGCGACGAATTCACGGCGCTGCACTGCCCAAGCGGCGCAGGCCTCGAGCGTGTGGCACGCCGTGTCCTCGTCGCAATCGCAGTGTTGGCAGGACGGTGTACTCGCCCTCCTTACGACCCTGTGCAGGTATTAAAAACACTAGTTATTGGGTGATATGCCGACAAGGCCGTCTCGGGCCAATCAGACCGCAGGACGACTATCCCTACTTATCGCTCGCGTCATACGGGAATCCTTCAAAAAATTCTTTAGTTATCCGCGGACCGCGATGGCCTAATCGTACTAGTGTGTTTCTAATCCTTGCGTAGGTCCGTTCGTCGGATTGTCTTTTATGCACGTTTATTATTTTTTGATATTATGTAAATAACAATTTTCGATGTAGTGGTTGATGGCATCTTGTGCTGATAATGCTATAATACTGCAGGCGGTTGCTTAACTATGGCCCATTTCATATTCTGCTTCACCCTCAAGGACGTGGCTGAAACCGCTTTTCCAGTAAGCCTTGAAGGACATATCTTGAAGTACTTCCAAGAGGAACTGCAAGCTAGCACAAGAGAAGCCACTCGAAGTGTTAACGTACATATCTACGTCACAAAACTATTTGGAACATTCTCAAAACGTGGCATGAAACATGCACGTCAATTTCAACGTGTTCTAGACTTTAGTGAATCGACTATGTCCCGCGAGTTTTGCCAGTGATTACTGTTTAACGTAAAAGCATCAAGTGAGAGTCAACGTAAATGTGTTAGTGTTGTCGGTCGGTCGAAGGATCCCAAGTATAAAAAGAAAGGTATGTTGTATGTATTGTTTTAGACAGGCGCTCTCGCCACGCTGGGCGTCGTACAAACAACCAACATAACATACGGTTGTTTGTAGACACAGACTAATATATGCTACGCATCAGACAGGGCACTCCTATAGAATTCAAGAAAAAAATTGCAGCTATCATATATGACAAAAGTTTTTTTTTTAATTTTTATTTTTTGGATATGGTTAAGTAGGCTATTCAGAAAAAAAGTTTTTCTGGTTTTTAGTTAGGTCCATTATATTCCCATTTTTGTGGTTTAATGGGGATTAAAGGAAATTAAAACAATTAATGTTATTTTTTATATTTTTTATTTTTCAATTTAGTTTTATATTTCTCATAAGCTTTTAATTGCATTGGCGGCAATTTTTTATTCTCTAACCGAGAAACATCTGTACCTTTTAATATTTTATTTATTATGTTGCACCAATTAAATACTGTTAACCGCAGAGTTAATATTAAAAATGCTTCAGAAACAGTATCCTTGTGAAGTTCACACTCTAGAAAGTCAAACATATGCATGGTATTCATTACAGACATTAAATTTTTCAAAATATTTGTCTGATGGGGTTGATTTTCTAAGAATTTGTTGGCTTCTAGAGTGATTATTCCAAATATTCTTACGACATGTTCTGAAGGGTAGGTCAACTTGTTTCGTTTTACACTTTTGAATTCCTTAAAATAAATCCAATAATTTATTGTATTTCTATGACATGTGGAATCATCACTGGTCAAGTTATTTTGACATTGCTTACATTTTATTTTATTTAATATTTTTCTTATGACCCACCCAGCAGTATATGCTCACGAATGGATACTGAGTCTTTCTCGCATGGCTGATGTTACTGCTGTGTTAACATTGTTATCATTTGACCAACTCAGAAGCTCAGAGGACTCAGATAAACAAATATTAGCAGAATCAAGTCTTACATTCTGTTTTTCATTAAATAATCAATTTTAATATTTGTTCACCAGAATCCTCTTCACAGTTATAACTCTCGGAATGTAAATGTATAAATCTGGTAATCAACAGTGATCTAAAGGTGCTTTTAAATATTTTGCAATCTGGATCAGTATTTCTGAAATTATACGCCCTCACTTGGCCAAAGAAGTTTTCCAGAGGATCAGAATTCAAATATCTGGGCCTTATAATATTAATATGCTTTTCTTTTAATAATAACCATATTCTTTGATAGCTTTTTAAAGTATTGATCCAGTTCTTTAAAGAAGGCACAGATATTTCTCTACCTTGACTATTTACAAATTTGATACTTGTAAGTTTCTCAATGGCCTCTTGCCAAAATTGGTGATGAAGGGATTTATTCGTTACTGCTTGTCGTAGTGGTTTTCCTTTTACTTTCTTATTGTAGCCATTAACAGAGTCGAAAAGGTCATCAAAAAATGACACTATCTCTGCAGTGTTTCTTAAAGTAGGACTTACATCACTTCCATTTGCATAATGGGCTGTAAAAAAAGTTATAATTATTAAGAGTAATCTATTCAGGCTATTTGTATATTTTGCCACTAGTTAATATATATGTAAATACATACAGTAGAACCCGTTTAATACGATTTCCTGCATAATACGCTATTTTGCGTAAATCCCAACAACTTGAGACATGTTTTCATACAGTTATTAACGCTTAATACGATCGTCATCCCGTTTAATACGCCAACACGTGCCACTCAAATATACATATTGCCCCTTGCGGCAGCGGCCTGCGAATGACGAAGTGACGACTATCGAGCGACCCTAAGTTATAATGACTAAGACGAAGATAAGTCAACACCGATTTTGTCACATGCCCAGACATTATCAGTAGTTAATTATTTAAGACACTATGTAACTTCTTTGAATCAAAGTGAAAACTAACTGCGAAAATTAAATTACGTTGAAAATTTTGTAATTGCTAATGTCTCAAAATCTTTTCGTCAGACTAAAATAAGTGATTATTTTCATCATCATCATCTTAGCCCATATAAGTCCCACTATTGGGCTCGGGCCTCCTCCATAATGGAAAGGTAATTGACCTACTATACCACGCTGGTCAGACGTGTTGATATAGGATTTTATTTCAAGTTTTCCTTCTCTCGCATAGATGTTATATGCGTTTTATATCCCTTAGTTGTCTCGTACGATCACCCACGGGTGAGATAGGGGGTGGTGAATTGAATTCTTACTCCGTCACCACACAGGAAAAAGTGATTATTTTATTTTTGGTAATTTTTAAATGGTAAATTCAATACGTAGGTTTTGAAAATAATAATAGAATATAATAAATAATAATGACACGTTTCTCCCCTTTCCCGTATAATACGCTTTGCCGTCTAAGACGCGTTTTTGGTCGGTTCCCTGCGGAATCGTCTTAAGCGGATCTTACTGTATATTCTTACATAGTGAATTTGTCTGTGAAAATAATGGACATAATTGACTTTATAACTGATGAAAGATTATGGATGAAAATGTTATAATTATTGTGGTCAGGTATGCTTAATATCAAATCACTGACCACTTTTCATGTCTTGCCAAAGTACTAACAATTCTTGCCACTTTCTGGTATTGTATTAGACTACAAGCCCATGGAAAAAATTAACCTGTGAAATGAACCAACGTGAGTAACGTTTAGAAGGCTGTTACTATATCATAAAATAGCTCTGAGCGCCATACCGTCATTTCTGAGCGGCACTGGTGAGTTACGGGAGTAAATGGAATTACTCGGGTACAAGTGAGGTATTACGACTAATTAATCATTAATGTATGGCTTTTTCATAGCTTATAGATAATACTACAATTATTCGCGAAATAAAAATTTGCACTAACTGCCGGCACCACCACTTTAGTACGCCACTGGGATTTTCGACATTTATTTTTAATCATCTATAAACTATAAAAAAGCCGTACATTACATTTAGTCGTAATTCCTCACTTGTTCCTAAGAAATTCCATTTACTCACTGTACCGCTCAGAAATTACGGCATAGCGCTGACAGTTATTTTATGATATAGTAACAGCCTTCTAAGCGTTATTCACGTTGATTCATTTCACAGGTAATTTTTTTTTCATGGGCTTGTAGTCTATATGGGATGAGTGATTACATAACAGAATACCCGAGAAAAATGTTTATTATTTAATAAAAATATTTAATTATGCAACTATGCATAATTAAATATTTTTCTTAACTTGTATATAATATAACTTGTCCATCATATATGCTTATAGATGGCGTTGTATATAATCATATATAATGCTATATATAAAAAAGCTGTATAAATAAATACTTTCATCTTAATATATATAATCATCTTTAAAGAAAATAATATAGAACTATATATAATCGTATATAATTACATAAATAATAAACTCTATTGGTCTCATAAACCGGTTACACTTATTTTTTCACTATTAAAATGTATACACTAAGATTACCTACAAACTCATTTTGTTACTCTAATGGAAAAGGTCACCTGTACCATATGCTAGTTGAAAAACTGTATTCCAGGGCCTGTGTGTTGTAATAGTTTTTCAACTGGCATAGGGTACAGGTGACCTTACGGTGGAAGGGTACAAGTACCGGTGGGAAGACCCTGTGCACTTGCGCGTGTTTAGTATACAATTTTAAACTTATCGTATTGACCACATATTTAGAATTAACACTATATATATATAGTAGGGTGGTCCTTAATAAGGTTATTTTCAAATTTCTTTGCTCCAAGGGGCTCAAATGCTTCCAAATTGATAAAAAATAATTCCCTGAAAATTTTAGCTCTTAATATTAACTCTAAGATAGTGCGCATTCCAATCTAAGTTTCTTATGGAAATAACATAGGAAAAATTACTTTTGTTGTTTATAATTTTATAACTTGTGAACGAATGAATTAAAAATTATAAATTATACATATTTTTATAGAGAATTTAACACTCTACAAAAAAGGTCTCTTATAATTTTTCCATTAGTCTATTGGTTTAAAAGTTATTCAACGTCAAAGTTTAATTTTCATATTATTATTAATATTATCAAGGCTTTTTATTAATATTATCGAGTAAATTATTACATTATTAAATATTTGTTATTAATATTTTATTTATTAAAATAAGCGAATATAATATTTTCTTTAGGATTGTGATTGATATGTGTGATTTTTAAATCAATAAAACAGTTTTCTAATTTTCAAGTTAATAAAATGAAAGGACAGATGAAATATGATACCGTTCGGATACTTAGCCTTAATCTTTTTTCATATTTTCCACTATTGCAGATTTTCGAGTATCAGCATAATATCGCTTATATTCTGATAAAAATTGAACTATATATTGCTGCTGCTCTGGATCCTTGCTTAGTATACTACCAGAAAGGTTTGCTATTGGTACGAAGTTTGAAAGTTGTTAATGATATTGCTGAGCGTGCAGTGAAACTAATTGAAATATGTTACCACTCGGATACGAGTGGTATCATATTTCATCTGTCCTTTCATTTTATTAACTTGAAAATTAGAAAACTATTTGTTTTATTGATTTAAAAATCCCACATATCAATCACAATCGTAAAGAAAACATTATATTCGCTTATTTTAATCATAAATAAAATATTAATAACAAATATTTAATAATGTAATAATTTACTCGATAATATTAATAAAAAGCCTTGATAACATTAATAATAATATGAAAATTAAACTTTGACGTTGAATAACTTTTAAACCAATAGACTAATGGAAAAATTATAAGAAACCTTTTTTGTAGAACGTTAAATTCTCTATAAAAATATGTATGATTTATAATTTTTAATTCATTCGTTCCCAAGTTATAAAATTATAAACAACAAAAGTAATTTTTCCTATGTTATTTCCATAAGAAACTTAGATTGGAATGCGCATTATCTTAGAGTTAATATTAAGAGCTAAAATTTTCAGGAATTTTTTTTTTTTATCAATTTGGAAGCATTTGAGCCCCTTGGAGCAAAGAAATTTGAAAATAACCTTATTAAGGACCACCCTAATATATAGTGTGTGTTTGTGTGTGTGTATGTGTGCGTGCGTGTTTCTCTTACAGAGATACTATATGCATAATATATCCCTTAGTCGCCTTTATAGAGTAACAGTACAACTAATGACTTCTTCTCTTCTCAGTGGGTGTCATATAAAACGATTAAGGGATTTGATATGCAGATAATATCAATGTAAGAGAAGGTAAACTCGACATAAAACCCTATGCCAACATGTCTGACCATAGTATGTGAATTTTCCTCCCATTGTGGAGGAGGCCCGAGTCCAACAGAGGGACTTATGTGGGCAGAGATGATAATGAAGATAACATCTATGCAAGAGAGGTCGAAACAAAACCACATTACAACACATCTGACGAGTATGGGATAGTAGGTTAAATTCATCTCGTCATTCTCATTCATAGGGTCATCCGGTCGATGGCCCCGTACGGCGCACCGGTGTGGGCGGGGTCCCTGACCGTCCGGCTCAGGGCTCTTCTGTGGCGACCACAGAGGGCCATGGGGGTCAGGGCCATACGCGGATACCGCACGGTGGCGACGGAGGCAGCGTGCCTGTTGGCCGGGACTCCCCCGTGGGACCTGGAGGTGGAAATGCTCGCCGGCTTGTACCGGCGAGTGTTGCGAGTGCGAGCGGAGGGCAGTGTGGTCTCACTAAGGGAGCTCACCGCCTGGCGCGTCGATGCCGGCCTGGGGCGGCGTAGGTGCGAGTATTTGCGCCTCATGCCGCCCTAGTCGAGGCCGTGAGTGACGTGACCGGGGATTAGTCCGTCACCCTCCGAGAGGCCGACCGCGTGAGGAAAGATCGACGTCCTCGTACGTACGTACCCCAAGTAGGGGGTATTCCGTCGGGCCGGCCACTGATGACAAGTAACCCTGCTCCGGTGGCCGGCCCAACGACGAAGGCGATGTGCATCATGGGTGGGTTGTGGGTGTGCGTGCTTACGCCTCTCTGTCGCCCCGGACGGAGTAGTGCGCGGAATGCGCCGACCGCAGCCCACCCCTAAAAAAAAAAGTAGGTTAAATTTCCTCCCATTATGGAGGAGGTTTGAGCCCAACAGTCATATTTAGGTACATATTTAGTCTGAGATGATAAAAAGAGGTTTATTCAAGGACTGTCATCTTATTTACACGGAAGAAAGGTAAGAATATCCAATACAATTATTACATGATGCCGACGATACAAGTACTAAATCAAAAATTGATATATTGAAAGCCAATTTTCTATTTACGAGAGACAAGGGAAGAGGTAATTTTGTCAACCAAACGAGTAATTATTATCATAAAGTATATTAGTAATTATAATCTTAAAATACATATACAGGTAAGTATATTATTATCATTAAGTATATTTGTAATTATAATCTTAAAATATATACCTAAGTATATTATTATCATAAAGTATATTTGTAATTATAATCTTAAAATCTTAGAATAATAACGTATAGTAAGTTCACGCACAAAAAGTGAGGCATTTCAATTTGAGCCTAATGGAGCTTACGCCGGAACCGTTCCGTAATGTACAAGTCATTGTACTGCACGAACGTACCCAACTCTTAAAAAATAAATAGGTAATTATGACGGTTTGTGCATTCAAATGGTGTCATAACACATTTAAAAAACTTAAAAGGTTTTTAACATTACTTTTAAAAGTATTTCGATGATTTATGTTAATAAAATCAAAATTTGTTTTCATAATTTGTATAGGGGTTTGCGTGTGTACATGTGTAATCGTCTGCGCGCCATTAGTATTTTTAGATTCAAATTTCGAACGTTCGAAGTACTGTCACTATCCTTCTATACGTTATTATTCTAAGCTTAAAATATATACCCCAAGTATATCATTATCATAAAGTATATACCTTAAGTAAGAACAGGATGATGATAATATATTTATAAAATTATAAGAAAACTACTTAAATAACCTTAAAACTTACAAAACTGGGCAGTATAGGACAAGGTGGCTGCTACTGTCTTGCTGAAAACTCTAGTACAGTTTTTAACCTGAAATTGAACAATTACATAGATCATAAATTTTCCATTGTACAGGAAGTTTTCATTACTAACGTTTGGAGTAAATATATTATTTCCATACAATTTAAGACCAGGGTCGATAATTTTTGAATTAAAAAAGAAATAACGTTAGGATTAAACCCATTAGAAAAGGAGGGGAATATGACAAAAATGAAAGGAAAAATAAATTACGGGCGATCCGAGTTCGGGAAGTGGGAGAGGGTGTTTTTAAGCGTAAAAAATGGTTTATCCCGATTTCCGACAAACCTACAAGTCCTACGGAAAAATGTTAAATGGCAAAGTTGTGCGTAATAAAAAGATCTATAACTTTTGTATTTACAATTTTTTCACCATAACCTCAAAATTTAGGTGAAAATTCAAATAACCAAGTTTTTGGTTTTTTAATTTTTTATCTTATTATTTTTTTTTTCTGCGAAATTTGGTGCAAACTTACTTTATTATGTCCCAAATATACTGTAATTTATTTGATTTAAAATATTTATTTTGCACCTTAATTCCCGTCAAAATATCAGCTTTTTTCAAAAAGTCAGGGGGCTTTTTGTTCATTGAAATATCTACTTTCTGATGGTGTAAAAAATATAGATTACTATTCTAAATGTTCTCAGAAAATGCAAAAGATTGAAAAAAAAACTCGAATCCATAAATTTCTTTTTAATCATTAATTCATCAAACATCGTTCAATTATTTTAGTCATTTCATCAAAAAAATATGATTGCTGCATTTTTTTTCAGTTAATAACTTTATTAAATTCGAATTACATTCATGTCATAGAAAATCTCATAAAATATAATCGTACTATTGAATTAAAATACTTAATTCTGATTACGTTTTTAACTATATTTTTATTTATCCTTGTATTGCTGGGAACTTTACAAACAATAATAATTAACGGACACAAATTACATCCAGACTCAGAACAACAAGTTGTGGATCACACAAAGTGTTGTCCCGCGTGGGGGATTCGAACCGCCGATACCGGCGTTGCAAGTCGCTATCTTAACCACTACACCATCTGTGCACTAAGCTCGAATACGATCCGATACCTCTAGTCTATAGGATGACCATATTTTTGGGAGTCTTGCGACACTAATATTGTTGATGTTTACTATGTTGTTAATTAATATTGTTCTCTTTTTACATTTTTATTGGTTATCGATATATTTTATTGGTTAAGCGATAGATAATGGTCACACCATTATCTATCGTTTCCTTCAATATGTACAATCTTTTACCAGTCACCCTGTATATTTATTTTTTTGTATGTCACTCACTCCTTAGGAATTGGATTTTGACTCACTTTAATCAGTCAAATTTCATTTAAAATTTGTAAACTTTGCAATTTCTAAAATTGCAAGGACCAATGATGCTAATAATTTAGCTTGCCTTAAGATAGCTTGTCTAATTATTATTAAAGGATTAAAGGTTTCTTTATTAAATATATTGAAGTTGAGAGTTGGTCGTAGGCTTGATAGATGGCGCTATTTCTGCGTGCGGCAATAACGTCTGTGAACGGATGAATGTATTTTATTTTTTATAGGCTTTTATTAGTTTCAGCTGTATATTTGTTTGCATATCACGGCTTCCTTAAGAATTGGATTTTGGCTCACTTGGACCACTCAGATTTCATTTAAGATGTCTAAACTTAGCAAGAATCCATGACGCTAAAATAATTTAAATAGCTTGTCTTGTTATCATTACAGGATTAGAGATTTCTTTATAAAATATATTATAGCTTAAGAGTTGGTAGTTAGCTCGATAGATTTTTTTTTTTTTTTTTTTTTTGGGCGGGCCATGGTAAGCGCACGCGCGGTCCGGTTCCTCCGGGGCAATGAAATAAGGAAGGAAAGGAATATCCTTTCGGGTACCCTCACCTCTCGACGTCCTGGGACGTCGATCGCCGTCGCGCGGTTAGCCACACTGCGGGTGACGGACAATTCCCCGGTCCAATCACCCGCGGCCTCGGCTAGGGCGGCATTAGGCGCAGATACTCGTGCCTGCGCCGCCCGAGGCGCCGGCGGCGGAACGTGTCGCCGAATAGGAGCTCTACTCGCACACGATCCGCCGCCTGCTTCCGTGAGATTACGGCCTCACAGAAGGCGGCGACCGCGTCCCAGTTCCTGACGCTGACGAGCATCTCCCTGGCGATGGTCGGCAGCGCCAGGTCGGCACCGATAATTGCGACGAGTTCACGGCGATCCCCCTCCCATGCAGCACACTCCTCGAGCGTGTGCTGCGCCGTGTCCTCGTCGCAACTGCAGTGGTGGCAGGACGGTGTGCTCTCCCTCCTGACAATCTTGTGCAGGTACTTCCCGATGCAACCGTGCCCCGTCAGCACCTGCACCAGTCGGAAGGAAAGCACCCCGTGCGTCCGCTCCAACCACTCCATCAGCACCGGCCGGAAGGCCTCGACGGTCCTGATACCGTACCGAGGACTCTCCAGCCGGACTGCCCAACGGGCAATGACTCCTCGGCGGGTGTCGACCCGCCAGGCGGTGATCTCCTGCAGCGAGACCATGCCGCCGCGAGCGCGCGTCTCCGCCACCCGCCGTATGGCCCTGACCGCCATGACCCCTCTGTGGTCGTCACAGTAGGGCCCTAAGACGGACGGTCAGAGACCCCGCCCACACCGGTGCACCGTACAGGGCCATCGACCGGATCACCCCCACGTACAGCTGGCACGTAGCGTTGGGTCCGCCCACATTCGGCATTAGCCGCGAAAGGGCGGACGCCGCGCCGACAAGCCGGGGAACAAGTCGATGGAGATGCTCCCGGAACCAAAAATGCCCGTCGAGCACCAGGCCCAAGTACTTCATGTGGGCCTGGATGCTGATGGTGACCGACTTCACGGTGATCGAAGCGCCGGCGAGAGGCCCGGCGGTACGGTAGCCATGGAACAAAAGGGCCTCCGTCTTTTCCAGGGCTACCCTCAACCCCAGCGCTTCGATCCACCTGACAATCTCCTCGGTGCCGAGAGTTGCCAGGCGTGCCGCCTCCTCTAGCGTCCCACCCCGGGCTGTGACGAGTGTATCGTCGGCGTAGCAAATTACGCCCAGCCCGGGTGGGAGGCTTCCTCTCAACGCCCAGTTCCGTTCGCACAACGTCCCCTACTCGGTCAACGTAGAGGACGCTGCGCCCCTCCAAGTAGTCTGCCACCAGCCGCCTGAGGTACACGGGCACCCCGTGATATCTCAGCCCCTCCCTGATGCAGCTGAATGGCAGACTGTTGAAGGCGATGTCCAGGGACACCGCCAACAGGACTCCTCCGCCAGTGACGGCCTCCGCTACCACGGCCTTCAGGCGCAGCAGGGCCGCGATCGTCGAACGCCCTCTCCGAAAACCAAACTGGGCGTCCGACAAATCGGGCCCGACCCGGACGAGGTGCCGCTCGATGCGGGCAGCCAACACCCTCTCCAGCAGCTTGCCCGCATCATCGAGCAGCACGATGGGCCTGTAGCCCGAGGCCGACTCGGGAGACCGTCCCGGCTTCGGCAGGAGAATCAGCCTCCCCTCTTTCCAGCACCCAGGGAACTGCCCGGACGTCAAACAAGCGTCGAACAAACCCTTGAGGCGTGGTCCCTGGTGCTCGAGGACCAGGGCCAGCACACGGTTCGGAATACCGTCGGGCCCGGGGGCGGTGGATTTGACTCGCATACGCGCCACCGCCGCCCCCATTTCCGGCTCCATGATGGACGGAGCACTTTCATCGTCGGCCTCCCGGTCGCTGTCCGGCGACGCCATGACCGGGGGCGTGTGTTCCGCCCGCTGCGGAAAGAGGTCCTCGACAACTCTGGTGAGGAGGCTGGGCTGGAGAGTCTCGGTGAGGGAGGGCCCCGCCCGCGGAACTTGTTCAGCGCCGCGAGGTAGGGGCGACCCCAGGGGTCACGCTCGAGACTGTCCAGCATCTCCCGCCGACTAACGTCCTTGGCGGTACGGACGGCCAGCCTGAAGGCAGACCGCGCACTGCGGTAAGCCTCGTACAGCTGGCCCTCCAGCTCAGCGTCGCGGTGACGCGCACGGCTGCGGGTGTAGGCCCTCCGGGCACGTATGCACGCGGCCCGAAGATCCGTCAATTCTCAAGACCACCAGGGGACCGCACTCGTCGGGGGTAGACGCCGCACACGGGGCATGGCCGCATCGCAGATCTGAATTAACGCTCAGCGGATGCGGCCAGCCTCGGCATCCACCCCGTCCGCCTGGGGCGGTGAGGACAGCCACGACTGAACGATGGCTGCCTCCGCTAATAGGTCCCGATCCAATCGACCCACAGCCCACCGCGGAAACGCGGGAGCTCCGTCCGCCGTGTGACCCCTGCCGGGCTGCAGGAGGGTCCGGGAGACCTCTATCCGGATGTATCGGTGGTCGGATAGGGTCTCAACCTCCTCCTGGACGCACCAGCTCCTCACACGTGCTGCGACATTAGGGCTAGCGAACGACAAGTCCACTATCGACCCGCCCTGCTGCCGCACGCACGTTTGCACCGAGTCCCTGTTCAGCAAACAGAGGCCCAGTGCCGCCGCCCACTCTTCGACCGCCCGCCCGCGGTCATTCGTCCTGGGGGACCCCCACGCCATGGACTTGGCGTTGTAGTCCCCCAGAACGAAGACTTGGCGCGGTGCCAGTCGCCGTATCGAGGCCCCGAGGATGGCGAGGAAGGCCCCAAAATCCGTCGCGCTCCTGTAAGAGGAGAAGTAAACACCAAATAGCGTAACCTCTCCCCATTCCGCCGCAACATACCCATCGCCCCTGTCCTTGAGCAACAAAGGCGGGGAATGCCACGACGTGGAGGCGACGATTGCCACAGAGCCGTCACTGCTGCCCAGCCAATTGGGCCGGTCAGGCACCACGTACGGCTCCGCGGGTACGGCTACACCGATCAACCACTCCGCCATGGCTTGCAGGAAAACGTCCTGTGTCTCGGCGGCGTGGTTGAGGTTGGCCTGCAGGAGGTGGTAGGATTCGGTCGCCATTAGTGGGCCGTATACATCACCTCCTCCACGGTGGCGGGCGATCGGGTCGCGCTAGGGGCGGGAGCGGCCGGGGTCATCGAGCCGCTCCGCCCCTTTGGGGCCGAAGCCAGGGGTTTGCACTCCTTGCCCCCCATGCGGTGCTTGGCGGGCCTATTGCCCGCCGCACACGCGGAGCAGTGGGGAGTGGCGGCGCACGATGCCGCCTTATGCTCGGGTTGACCGTAGCGGAAACAAAGGTCGCTGCAGTCAAAGCAGTTAGTGCATGTCCGCCGAGTGGGGTCTGGGGTCTGGGTCTGGCGATCTTGACGCCATCCTCCGCAGCAAACAAACCCCTCAGCTTCGCGGCCCTGCTATCGGCCGTCTTGGCGCCCTCGGCCCCAGGGAACTCTAAGATCCGAGCCCCTGTCCGGGCCTTGCGGGTCCTGGCTTCGACCTCTCCTAAATCGGAGACGTCAAGCTCCCGCCGGGCGCGACGTAAGACGGCCTCATAGCTGAAGCCGTTCTCGGCCGCCTCAGGCAGGACGGTGATCACCACCGCTGCTGACTTCGGCGGCCTCCTGCGCGACCTCTTATTTGCGGCTCCTGCTTTGGGAGCGGAGGCTTTGGCAGCGCTTTTGGCCTCCGCTCTCCTTTTCTGACCACGACTTTTCCGGCTGCGATCAGCCGTCTGCCAGCCCTCTTCGGGCGCAGCAGGGTTGCTCAGCGCAGCAGTCGCGGTCACGGCTGTGCTAGCCGCCGCCGACAGTGCAATTGCCAGCGGCGGCTTAGGTCCGGTCTTAGCAGGAGCCGGTGCCGCCTTCTTCTTGGCGGCGGGCCCCTCCGGCTTCAGCCCAGTAACGGCCGCAGCGTAGCTCCCTCCGCGCCCGCCCTGGCAGGGTAGCGTGGCAGGGGCTGACGCCACGACCTTCAGCCTGTCCGCAGCAAGCGGCGGCCGGAGACGGGGCTCCGGAGGCAGAGGCAATCTCTCCTCCAGAGCCGCCATGCGCGCGTCGAGCATTTTGCCCACCACCTCCACTATGGCGCGCATGGTCAGGTCCTACACGCCATCCACTGCGGGCAGCGGGACCACTTCGGCCGGCTGGGCCCTCATGGGGCTCGCCGCAGCGCGAGTTGGCGCAGCGGAGACGGCAGGGGCGGCGGCAGGGCCAGCGCTTGCCGGCGGCGCAGTCTTCGTCAGCTGCGCGACCTGGCGCCGCAAGCCGGCCATTCGCTTGGCCAACTCGCGGTTCGCCTTCTGCACCGCCGACAGTTCCTTCGCCAAAGCCTTGTTCTCCTCCTGCAGGCCTGAAACTTCGCCACCAAGGCGGGCGTTTTCGGCCTGCAGGGTGGCCACATTAGGGGCGACGCTTGTCGCAGCGGGCTCGGCAGCCGCGGCGCCAGTGGGAGGGACGTCCTTCAACACCCTCATCATTCTAGCGGCTGCCGCCTCGTTGGCCCGCTTGCGAGCTTCAGCCTCTCGCTCTTGCATTACTGGGGAAGGAGTCCCAGTTCTCGCCGTCACCGCAGCCCCACGCCCTCCGCGCCCTCTGCGTGAGGTCGCCACCTTAGGAGGAGGCATGATGTCTCCGCTCCCCTCCGAGTCAGATGAAGAGCTGCCACTCTTGTGCAGAGGGCGCTTCCGCACCTGTGGGGGGAGGGCCTGCTCCATCGCCGTCTCCAGGATTGATGCCGCAGGCCCCCCGGTGGCCCGAACGACCGGGCTCTCCTTCGTGTTGGACGGTCCTGCGGCACTGCCGCCCTCATCCATCGACTGCTCAGCGGTCGCATCTGTCTCCATGGCCGCGGAGCTGCCTACCTCAGAGGCGCCACCATCACTGGGCAGAACATCGGCAGCCTCCAGTATCTTCTGCGCCTCCTGTCGCAGCTTTGCAGCGCGCCGTCTAGCGCGTGCCGTTTCAGGGGCGATTTTGCGATTGCTCTTCTTCTTACGGGCCCCTTTTTTCGCCGGGCTCGCGGCTGATTTTGGAGCCTCCAGTACCGAACTAGCAGCTGAGCTGCAGTCGGACGAGGCCTCTCCTTCCTCTGTGCCAGTTTTTCGGTAGCTTGGCAGGGCTGTGATGTGTGAACTTATAGAATCCCCGTTCCTGGTGGTGTCATCGGGCGTCTCACCCCTCCTTTCTAGTTGTTGTGTTGTTTTTTGTGAGTTTTCCATCTTGTTCCCACGAGTATGGGAGAAATAAACGGTCGACCCGGGCGAAGATCCCGATACCCGGGCAAGCGTAAATTTGTATCCCAACACAGGGGGTCCGCAGGTACCCTGGCTGGGGGCGCGCTAACGACTGAACAACCCATCAGCCATGCATTCTCTCGCCGCGCGCCAGAACTTAGGATTCTGGGTGATTGTTTTATAAAGGTTTTCTTCCTCGTGGTCCAGGCGGTTAAGCCAAGACCCTCGCTCCTGAATCTAGGCCTCAAGACAAATGTCCCGAAGCAAGAATCAGGTCTACGATTTGTCGCGGTTGGCAAATGCCTGCCCAGTCCTCAAACGAATGAGTGACTGGGTCCGTCGAATTTTCGCGTCCAATACCCTCTACAATTAGAGGGCATGGAGCGAATTTGGGGCATCCCACAAACTGGGCCCCCCCTCGGGCCAGATATTTGCCACGAGCAACAATTCCAGAGAGCAGTCCAAGGAATTGTCGCTCGTGCCCAGGGTACACCACGCCGAGGTTTCTGGCGTAGTACCCCATTTAGCTCGATAGATGCCACTATTTTTGATTTTTAAATCGCACTTATCGTGCCAAAGAACATCTGTGAACGGATGAAAGTATTTCAAGCTATATTTTGGAAGGTTAATTACGTTTGTACTAAATGACGTTACCATAAATATGAGGCGTTAAGTCAATTTTAAAATGGATAATTTATTCGAGACGATACCAGCTAAAAAGTACTTATTGACTAAAAGTATCGAATGCAAAGTATCGAATACAAAAGTATCGGTATCGAAAGAAAAGTACTCGATATCTGAAGATAAAGTAAGTAAAAGTACTCGATACATTAATCAGTACGTTACTTATCTTTCGATACTGCTGGTACTTTCGATGCTGTGTGGTATCGGCTTCGAATACTACCAACCCTTGCTTTGCTCGTGGGTGTCGTAAAAGACGACTAAGAGCCCTAGATTAATCCAGACCAACTCCATCTGGTACCATTTGGGTCAACGATTACATTCCCAAGGAGGGTTGACGTCAGGCAGGCGGCCGGTCATAAAAGTCATTGCCGAAACTTTTTGCAATATGTCAAAACAGATGACATATTGCGTCGACCCCAAGTAATTGGGAGAAGAGCAAGATGATGATGATGACTTATCTTTCGATACTACTCATGGGTTCAGTATTGATACTTTATATTCGATACCGTGTCTCTACTTATACAAAATAGTTCCGAAGTTTCACATCTGCCAGGCGTCCTAAACGACGGCTCACTTTTTTTAAATATAATTACTATTAATTTTAATGTTAAATAATTACTAACCATAAACAATTTAATTTTTTCATATAGAATCATTTTCTTCTTACACTGGCAATTAATTTGTATTAAAATGTGGGTCAATATTTAATAACTATTTTCTGTATCGGGTAGATAATTATAAATTTTCTGCAATAACGAAGACTTATTGGACGTGAGACATCATAGTCTGCCCGTGACCATGAACGCTGCAAAGTGTTTGAAACGTCGGGTAATCAAAAATCAAATACAAACGCGATAAAATCCGTAAAGTAGTTTTATTTAAAATTTAAGAAAAATGTCAGCCACCTGAATTTCTTGCCGGATCTTCTCAGCTTGTGGCCGCGTTCCAAGTCAGTGGCAGATTATTGGGTTGTTTTAAACGACGTGTAAATTTTCGGTTTCAGCAGCTTTGCCTCCTCAGTTTTAAAGGGCTTTGCCACTTTTGCCATATTAGCTGCCATGTTCTTTTCGCTAAATGTGAAACTTAGGTCATATGTTAGAGCAGGGATTCTTAAAATTTGAAGATAAGGGAACACCAATCGGAATACCTTTTATTTCATGGAACCCCATATCAAATGATACCGTGGTATAATTTCACAGCCAAGTAAAATTCATTTAATTAAATTAGTAAAATTAGAAGCTATTTAATTTCGACTGAACCCTTAACACTTTTGTATGGCACTCCTAGGTGCCGCGGAATATATTTTGGGAGTCCCCGCGTTAGAGGACTGTTTGAGAAATAAATAGCCACAAAAATCAACTGTAACCGAACCAAGTTAGTGTATAGTAGATTGCTATTGCTTTTCTATCAGGCATTTATTTCTTAAATAAAGGTACTGTGTATATGATATTTTAGGTTTTTAACCGACTTCAAAAAAAGGAGGAGGTTCTCAATTCGTCGGAATATTTTTTTACGTATTTTTACCGATTACTCGAAGACAGGCGTCTACGAGGACCGATTTGCAAAATTCTTTTTTTGTTTGATAGAGTATACTTCCCAGGTGGTCCCATAGTCTGATGATGACGCCATGATCAAGGAGCTAGAGCCCTCTGATACAGACTTTTGGCAGCTTTCCCGCTCACTCAAGAAAGACATAGTGTCCATTCTTCCTCCTCTCACCAGATCCAACCAGCCTCCGGCATTCAAGGACGACGAAACGTCAGAATGCCTGGCCGACTGCTTGTGCTTCAGTGTACGCCAAGTACACTACACTCCAACGCCGTGAATCACCGCTTCATCGCCGATGAAGTGGAACGTCGTACCACTCTCTCGCGCTCGTCAAGAAACGACAGCTCCGATCAGCCTATCCGAGCAGTGACCACCGATAAAGTCGAATCGTTAGTCAGGCATCTCAAATCTAGGAAAGCCCCAGGTTCAGATGGAATTTTCAATAAAGTCATTATTCCCCGTCCACTTGATAGGCCTGTTGTCTTGTAGGCATCTTCAGTGCAGCACTTAATAATAACATCTTGCCCGCGCAATGGAAAGAGGCCGTGGTAATAGGAATCCACAAACTCGGCAAGTGCCGTAACGAGCCTAGTAGTTACCGCCCGATTAGTCTACTGAAAGATCTAGATAAGAACGAATAATTCTCAGTAGACTACGTACATTCGCCAAGGCTAACAACCTCGTTCCCGACGCACAGTTTGGCTTCCGAGCTAAACACAGCCGCGTACAACAAGTTCACCGTTTGGTACAATACACAAGTAGTTAGATCATCAGGATCAGATATACGGGTGAATTATTCTTAGACATAGCGAAAGCGTTTGACAAGATTTGGCGTGAAGGCCTAATCTACAAACTCTTATCTCCTCAAGATCCCTTATTACTTAATCCTCATTATACATGACTACTAAGTCATCGCAGCTTTCGCTACAGAGTGGAAGGAACGTTGTCAACCGCCCACCTTATCAAGCCCGGCGTCCCTCAGAGGTCGGTCCTGTCCCCATTTCTCTTCACGCAATATACTAGCGATATGCCCAAATTCAACTGGGTACATAAAGTGCTTTACGCTGATGACACCGCACTCTTTTGTGCTGGTAGATCCCCGACAACAGTAGTCAAGACTCTCCAACTAGCGGTTACCGCCCTAGCCAATTGGTTTAGGAAATGGAAATTAGAAAATCATGTTCACTAGATGAACTGCCCGTTCCTACTTTATCGATAGCATTAGCCCCCTTAAAATTTTCAACAAGCCTGTCACTTGAAGCAGGCAGGCCAAATACCTGGGTGTGACCTCTGACGACCAACTCAGCTTCGCCCCTCACATAAAGCAAGTCCGCGCGCGGGCAGCCTTTGTGATGGGCCGTCTCCACTGTCTACTGAACTCTAGATCGCGTATGTCCCTGAGTAGCAAAATCCGACTTTACACCACCTGCATACGGCCTATCATGACCTATACCAGCGTGGTGTTCGCGCATGTCAAGCCACATAGGATCCACAAGCAACAGACACTACAAAATCGTTTCATGCGCCGAGCTACGGGAGCACCGTGGTTCATACGAAACGTCGATCTAAACGCAATGGAATAAAAATATGGATTCGAAGCAAGATCTCTCAATAAAGATCATTCTGATGGACACGGGAATTGGCTCAGTATCGTCAATACCGTTATCATCATTTTGTTCTTATCATACTTATTTGGATTTGACTCAATAAGTCTAAGTCTTTCGTAGTAAACATTGCATAAATTTTAACAATAGATTTATTGACCAGATGCTTGCCTGACGTCAACCCTTCTTAGAAATGTTAATCAGAATCAAATGGAATTGTTCCAAATTGTAAAGTTCTTAATCGCCTTTTACGATTCTTCTTAAAAGTAAAAGTTACTAGTATCCGTCACCGGTACCACACAGCAAGTATATTATCATCATCACCACTACCATCATCGTCATCACCATCATCATCACCAACATCATCATTATCATCACAGCTCATATACGTCCTACTGTTGGGCTCGAGCATTTATGCAATGGGAGAGAAATTGACTAACTGGTCAGATGAGGATTTTCTTTTGAGTTTTCTTTCTTGTGCACAGATGTTATATGCCTTAGTCGTTTTTTACAACACCCATGGGCAAGAAAGGGGATGGTGATTTGTATTCTTATTCCGTCACCACTCAGATGAGTATTTTGGCAATTGTAGTAAAATGTCTCAAAAGCCTTTTTCTATCAATTCTTCTGGTGATAGCCGAGTTTTACTACATCCATGAAGAACTAAAATTTTTATTGCGTCGCCGCACTTAGAATTTTAACATGGCTAAGCTAATTAATATAAACAAACGCAATACAATTAAAAATATGTAGTCGGAGAATTGAGGCGACAACCGAATGCGAGCACAGCATCGTGACACGCGAGTCTTGCTCGGACGCAGCCATTGAAGCGGCGCTCGCACCGAGTGGACGTGTCTGTGCGAATATTGCATAGCTGTGATGTGTTTAAATAAATCTCCGTTATAATAATCATCGTTATTATCACTGCGGCTATGTCGGCACTATGTCGGCACCCAATGAAGGTGTGTGTTCACTGGATCCCGAAGTCCACTCTGCGACGATAAATCTATGGCAAAGACTATTGCCAAGTCATTCTATTTATTTAAAACATAAAAGATTTTTAATATTGATATAGACACTATAAGATGTTGTTAGGTTAGCTAGTTACGTAATAACTTAAGAAGAAAGTTCCCTTATGCAGAGACTGAATGAGTTAACTGACTTGGTATACCATGGATCTCACAAGTTTTTATAGTAGAAAAACTCAGTTGTGAGGCTTGGCTTTCTTTTTAGAAGTTTT
The DNA here is from genome assembly GCA_032191425.1 of Lymantria dispar. Lineage (NCBI taxonomy): Eukaryota > Metazoa > Arthropoda > Insecta > Lepidoptera > Erebidae > Lymantria > Lymantria dispar. The sequence goes on from JAVQHN010000033.1 coordinate 2,694,340, forward strand.
GTTTTTGATGATATCTCATTTCTTTTTGTAGATAGACCTACTTATTTTCTTTTCCGGTACCTTCTACTTCTTGAATACCAACAACGGATTTTCTTAGAGCCCACTCTCTAGAAAATGAGACATCTCTCCTTTCCACTTGAGTAATTTCTACCTAAAATAAGCGGAGAGATGTGGCAATAAAGAAATTTGATTGATTTTTTGAAACACACCTTCTCTAGTCTCCCCTCCGCTTTGATGGCAATCGAGCCTAATGATTTTTTTTTTTATGGGTGGGCTATGATAAGCGCACGCGCGGTCCAGTCCGTCCGGGGCGATGAAAGGACGGCGCGCGGGCCAATAACCCACCCATACCCACGTCACCTCGTTGTTGGGCCGACCACCGGAGCAGATGTGACTTGTCGTCAGTGGTCAGCCCGACGGAATACCCTTTCGGGTAACCTCACCTCTCGACGTCCTGGGACTTCGGTAGCCATCGCGCGGTTAGCCACGCGGCGGGTGACGGACAATTCCCCGGTCCGATCACCCGCGGCCTCGGCTAGGGCGGCATTAGACGCAGATACTAGCGCCTGCACCGCCCGAGTCGCCGGCGGCGGAACGTGTCGCTGAATAGGAGCTCTACTCGCACACGATCCGCCGCCTCCTTCCGTGAGATAACGGCCTCACAGAAGGTGGCGACCGCGTCCCAATTCCTGACACTGACGAGCATCTCCCTGGCGATGGTCGGCAGCGCCAGGTCGGCACCGATAATTGCGACGAGTTCACTGCGCTACCCCTCCCACGCAGCACACTCCTCGAGCGTGTGCTGCGCCGTGTCCTAGTCGCAACTGCAGTGGTGGCAGGACGGTGTGCTCTCGCTCCTGACAATCTTGTGCAGGTACTTCCCAAAACACCCGTGCCCCGTCAGCACCTGCACAAGCCGGAACGAAAGCACCCCGTGCGTCCGCCCCAACCACTCCATCCGCACCGCCCGGAAGGCCTCGACGGCCCTGACACCGTACCTAGGACTCTCCAGCCGGACTGCCCAACGGGCAATGACTTCTCGGTGGGCGTCGACCCGCCAGGCGGTGATCTCCTGCAGAGAGACCATACCGCCGCGGGCGCGCGTCTCCGGCACTCGCCGATAAATGTCGGCGAGCATCTCCGCCTCCAGGTCCCACGGGGGAGTTCCGACCAGGACGCACGCTGCCTCCGTCGACACCGTGCGGTAACCGCGTATGGCCCTGATCGCCATGACCCTCTGTGGTCGCCTCAAGAGGGCCCTCAGCCGGACGGTCAGGGACCCCGCCCACACCGGTGCGCCGTACAGAGCCATCGACCGGATCACCCTCGCGTACAGCTGTCGGCATCAGCGCGAAAGAGCGGACGCCGCGCCGTCAAGCCGGGGAACAAGTCGATGGAGATGCTCCCGGAACCAAAAATGCCCGTCGCGCACCAGGCCCAAGTACTTCATATGGGCCTGGATGTTGATGGTGACCGACTTCACGGTGATCGAAGCGCCGGCGGGAGGCCCGGCAGTACGGAGGCCATGAAACAAAAGGGCCACCGTCTTTTCCAGGGCTACCCTCAACCCCAGTGCTTCGATCCGCCTGACAATCTCCTCGGTGCCGAGAGTTGCCAGGCGAGCCGCCTCCTCTAGCGTCCCACCCCGGGCTGTGACGAGTGTATCGTCGGCGTAGCAAATTATGCCCAGCCCGGGTGGGAGGCTTCCTCTCAAAGCTCAGTCGTAGCCGATGTTCCACAGGGTCGGACCCAGAACCAACCCCTCCGGGACCCGTCATGGGCGCGGCATGGTACGTCATGGGCGTTCGCACAACGTCCCCTACTTGGTCAACGTAGAGGACGCTGCGCCCCTCCAAGTAGTCTGCCACCAGCCGCCTGAGGTACACGGGCACCCCGTGATACCTCAGCCCCTCCCTGATGCAGCTGAATGGCAGACTGTTGAAGGCGTTGGCGATGTCCAGGGACACCGCCAACAGGACTCCTTCGCCGGTGACGGCCTTCAGGCGCAGTAGGGCCGCGATCGTCGAACGCCCCCTCCGAAAACCAAACTGGGCGTCCGACAGATCGGGCCCGACCCCTTCGAGGTGCCGCTCGATGCGGGCAGCCAACACCCTCTTCAGCAGCTTGCCCGCATGATCGAGCAGCACGATGGACCTCTAGGCCGATGCCGACTCGGGAGACCGTCTCGGCTTTGGCAGGAGAACCAGCTTCCCCTCTTTCCAGCACCCAAGGAACTGCCCGGACGTCAAACAGGCGTCGAACAGTCCCCTCAGGCGTGGTCCCAGGTGCTCGAGGACAAGGGCCAGCACACGGTTCGGAATACCGTCGGGCCCGGGGGCGGTGGATTTGACTCGCATACGCGCCACCGCCGCCCCCATTTCCGGCTCCGTGATGGGCGGAGCACTTTCATTGTCGGCCTCCCGGTCGCTGACCGGCGAAGGTATGGCCGGGGGCGTGTGCTCCGCCCGCCGTGGAAAGAGGTCCTCGACAACTCTGGTGAGGAGGCTGGGCTGAAGAGTCTCGGTGAGGGGGGGGGGTTCGCCTGCGGAGCTTGTTCAGCGCCGCGAGGTAGGGGCGACCCCAGGGGTCATGCTCGAGACTGTCCAGCATCTCCCGCCGACTAACATCCTTGGCGGTACGGACGGCCAGCCTGAAGGCAGACCGCGCACTGCGGTAAGCCTCGTACAGCTGGCCCTCCCGCTCAGCGTCGCGATGGCGCGCTCGTCTGCGGGTGTAGGCCTCCGGGCACGTATGCACGCGGCCCGAAGGTCCGCCAATTCTCGGGACCACCAAGGGAGGCCTAATGATGGCGTTCTTTCTTTCAGGTAAATTTCAGGCAATTTAGTTTGCTTAATACTTTGGGAGATTTTAGTACAATTTCATAAGACATGTCCCACTCTTGCTTTTTCATTCCGTTGATTCACCATTTTAGAATAAACATTTTGGTGACCTCGACGTGATATTCAAGCCACCTTCAACTCAGCTTCAAGCCAGCCGGTCAGCCCGTCGCGCCGCAGCATAAGGTTTAGCCAGTGAGGTGGCGGTTACAAATCAACTAACGTTCAACAGTTTAACTAAAATGGTAATATTCACGCTGTATTTCCTGATCATCAACGAGGCACCATGTGCAATTCAATATCAATAATTCCATCATTTTGGTAACCCCGACGTGATATCAAGCCACCTTCAACTCAGCTTCAAGCTAGCTGGTCAGCCTGTGGCGCCGTAGCATAAGGTTTAGCCAGTAAGGTGTACCGTTCCTTTTTTATTCCTTATCACAGCCTTTTCTTATCCTTTGCAAGCGATATAGCCGAGTCATTAATTGCTGTGTGGTAGCGGCTTCGAATACTACCAACCCTTGCTTTGCTCGTGGGTGTCGTAAAAGACGACTAAGAGCCCTAGATTGACCCGGACCAACTCCATCTGGTACCATTTGGGTCAACGATTACATTCCCAAGGAGGGTTGACGTCAGGCAGGCGGCCGGTCATAAAAGTCATTGCAGAAACTTTTTGCAATATGTCAAAACAGATGACATATTGCGTCGACCCCAAGTAATTGGGAGAAGAGCAAGATGATGATGATGATAGCCGAGTCATTAATAAGTACCGATAAAGTACCCGTTGTACAGGTACCAGGTACAGGTACGCTTTATTTATTAGCAACTTTTTCTGTGCTTAAAAAAGCTATTAAAATTCACGCTAATGCCCCTAAACTAATACTAACAATTTATTACATTGTTTTAATATAAATACGTGTGTGCAGTGCAGTTATCGTCAGGCGCTGAGCGGCCTATTCTTCTATCAGCTAAGCCGAAGTACCTACCTGCTACACCTGATCGCCATCTGGCATCGCGCTGCAGCTGCATAGTTGGGAGCATAAGCCGTACAATTTAAGTATATTTTCTTGCATATTGCTATTTGAATTTATTGTTTACTTGTTCGTTCTCATTTTAATTTTTACTTTTTGAAATGACTGATAAGGCATATAAGTCTTCCTTTCAAGTGATTAGAAGCTCAATTAAAGGGCGTATTACTAAGTTTAAAAATTATATTGACAAATTAAATAATTCTGATAGTCTTTCAACCGAGCAAACAAGTGAACTTGCATTGAGATTGGATCGATTCCGTAATCTTTTCAGTCAATTCGACGATTTACAAACACAAATTGAGATGTCGAACCCAGCTTCAATGGAATCCGAGATCGATGTGCGAGAGGAGATAGAACAAGAATTTCTTTCATTAATTTCGATCGCTCAGAAATTTATCGAATGTTCTAGTGATAGGGCTGATTATGCTAGTGTGAAATCTGACCCGCAAATACAATTAACTCATAATGAAGTGAACTTTACATTACCCTTGATAAAGATAGCTAACTTCGATGGTTCATATTTTAAGTGGCTCGAGTTTAGAGATATCTTCAATTCGTTGATTCATTTTAATGAGCGTATAAAACCTATACACAAGTTTCATTACTTGAATTCTTATTTAGACGGAGAGGCATCTCAAGTTATTAGTAATTTAGAAGTAACTGAGTCTAATTATGTGGAAGCATGGCATCTCCTCTGCGAGAGATATAATGATAAAAAATTATTGATCAATAATCATCTCAATTCTCTTTTTAATATCCAACCAGTAAGTCGTGAATCATCCAAGGGTCTAAGGTATCTGATAGACCACATATCTAAAAACTTACGAGCTCTAAATACACTAGGTCAACCTACTGACAAATGGGATACATTAATTATACATATGGTCTCATCGAAGCTCGACAATGGCACCAATTTTAAATGGGAGAAGTATAAAAATTCCTTTGAAGAAATACCCTCATTAACCGACTTTTTTAAATTTGTAAAGGGTCGCGCCGATATTTTAGAATCGGTCCAGCGAAATAAGTCGGAGAAGGTAACACCCCTTCCAAAACGTGACCTTTCAAATGGGCACAAGTCACACGCAAAATCATTCCGAATTTCAGCTAATCCTGAACCGTCTTCTGCCACTCCTGCTTCGTGTGTTCTCTGCAGTGGGAAGCATCAAATCTATGATTGTTCTTCATTTTTGTCAAGTTCCATTGAAGGCAGGATCTCCGAGGCGGTAAAGTTGAAACTTTGTTTAAATTGTTTACGTAAGGGTCATTCTGCCCATTGTTGTAGGTTAGGTCCCTGCACCAAGTGCAGAAGGCGCCATAACACATTGTTACATAGGGAGTATCCTCAGGCTGACAATTTTCTTGTTGCTTCGCCACCGCAGCCAGACTCTCAGGTCGTGGCCGGCATGGCGACTTATAGCACAAATTACGTATTATTATCTACGGCACTTATAGACGTTAGCAATCCTGATAACGGTAATCATCTAACGGTTAGGTGTCTCTTAGATAGCGTGAGTCAAACTTCATTAATAACTTCTAGTTTAAAACAGCGGTTACAATTGACTCCTCAGCCTAATAATACCAGTGTGGTCGGTGTAGGTAATTTTCCATTAGCAGGTACTCCCGAGCGTTGTATTATACAAATTAATTCAAAACATGACAAAAAACTTAATTTAAATGTGTCATGTCTCGTACTACCCACTATTTCTGGCAATATGCCGCACAGTTATATTGATGTTTCGCAATTTAAATTTCCGCGTAAAGTTAAGCTTGCAGATCCCGATTTTAATAAGCCCTCACCTATACATTTATTAATCGGCGCTGATCTTTTTTGGTATTTAATTGGATCCAAGCAAATTACGTTAGGCAATAATTTACCCATTATACACCAAATAAAATTAGGCTGGATATTGGCAGGTCGTATGTATGAGAAACCTTTATCCAAGCAACTTTCATTTAACTCACTTGTACATTGCAATCATCTATCCACGGACACTAGGTTGGATGAGCTACTGACGAAATTTTGGCGGCTCGAGGAGAACCCCAGTCTACTAAACAGCATAATGACATTGAGTCTGCTTGTGAAGAGCATTTTATCGCTAACATATACCGCGATAATAACGATCGATTTGTGTACGCCTTCCATTAATTACCGAGCCTGATTGTCTAGGTCAGCTATACTCTAAGTGTGTTCCGCGGAACCCTAGGGTTCCGTGATACCTCTGTCGGGGTTCCGCAAGAATTTAGAAATAAAAAAATCAAAACACCTCTCTCTGGTCGCTCCGCGGCTGTGCGGACTTCGCGGCCGCGCGGAGACAAAACGCTATGAATGTTATTTATTTATTTATTTGTATTTGTATAAGCTTGTGTTACATTAGCTGGTACAATATCTCATAAGTTTGGTCTCAACAATTTTATACTTGTACAACGCGTTCGCTCTAAGTTTGCCGGTCTGTGGAATGCGCGTACCCTCCCCCACGTGACAACAAAACTTATAATGTGTCATAGTTTTACCCAAATATCTAACGTACACAATTTTTATTGTTACAATTAAATAAAAAATTTCGAACGTCATACACTCATACCTATCGCCAGCGGCAAACTTAAAACGAGCGGGTAGTATACTTGTAAGCGCTCAGTCTCTTTGATAAAAGCCGCCTCTGAATTAGACGCTATAGTTGTCAACTAGCGACTTTCGTCTCTAACTTCAAAGGATAAAGTCGATATTGTTTACAACGCTATTTTTAAATTTCTGTTTTTATTTTTGCTTTTTGTTTATCAAAGGTGCCGACTCGAGTATTTTCGAGAATATTAGAGATCGAGTCTAGGACTAAGTATAAAAGCGGCGATCGCGCGTTGGCGTCGTCAGTTGATGATTAGCGTTCGGAGCGATAAGTTACTACCTACTTACAAGCTCGCTAGCGAGAAACTAGTGTTCATTGTTTTACTGCCTGCTGTATTCTGTTGTCTCAGTTTTATACATTTCTTCCCTGTAGGTTCTAAATTTAGTCTCTTATACGCAGTAACGATTGTGCATTATTTAAACCCCACTATCCTGACTTGTAACATTATAAATAAAGAAGAATGGAACGTTGGCTTAAAGGTGTTAAACGTGTTCCAACAACATCTTCTAATGACGCTGAATGTTCAAAAGCAATGCGCGCGGAGAATTTAGCAATCACCGATCCAGAAGATGATGCCACGAGTGCCACGACGTCAAGCTCGACGGTTTCAAAGACGAAAAAAAGGAAGTATGATGAATCTTATATCAGTTTCGGATTTGTTGATTCCAACGGCTCACCTCTCTGCATGCTCTGTAGTAAACTGCTTCCTAATAGTTCCATGGCACCTGCCAAATTGCGTCGACATTTAGAAACCGTACACCCCGAGACTAAAGACAAGAATAAAGAATTTTTTGTTCGCAAAAAAGATCAGTTATTAGAAAGTCAAAAAAATATGATGCATGTAACACAAACTACCAACGAAAAGGCCACGGAGGCATCATACTTAGTTAGCTATCGCATTGCACAAGCAGGTGAAGCGCACACTATCGCTGAGAAATTAATAAAACCATGTGTATTAGACATAACAAAATGTATGCTTGATGAAAAATCTGCAAAGCATCTTTCTACTGTTCCGCTATCAAACGATACTGTTTCACTCGAATCCATGATCTGGCAAGCTACGTCAAACAAGAACTAGTTACACGTCTACAAAATACACGATTCGCTTTGCAAATGGACGAGTCGACTGATGTCGCTGGTTTGGCTATCCTGCTGGTTATTGTGAGATATCCATATAAAAGTTCTTTTGAAGAAGACATGCTTATGTGTTCATCGCTGCTTACAAACACTACCGGGGAAGAAGTTTTTAATAAAATAAATATATTTTTTGAAGAACATAATCTCAGTTGGAACAATTGCATTGACATTTGTACAGATGGGGCCAAGGCGATGACAGGTAAAACAGCAGGAGCAGTGTCACGAATGAAAAATAAAGCGCCTAATTGTAGTTCCAGTCATTGTATTCTGCATAGACAAGCACTTGCGATGAAGCAAATGCCGTCTAATCTAAAATTAGTTATGGATGAAGCGGTAAAAATAATTAATTTTATCAAATCACGACCACTACAATCCCGATTGTTCTCATTATTGTGTGAAGATTATGGCAGCAAACATAAAACACTGCTGCTCCATACAGAAGTGCGATGGCTGTCTCGGGGAAAAACTTTAACAAGGCTATTTGAACTTAGAGCCGAGTTACAAATGTTTCTTTCAGCAGATACTTCTTTTAATTTGAAGGACCGTTTGTATGATAAAACTTGGTTGTTCCGATTGTCTTTTATGGCGGATATCTTTCAAAAACTTAACGAATTAAATTTATCGTTGCAAGGTAAACAGACAACAGTGTTTCAGGCCTATAATAAAATAACTGCTTTTAAAAGAAAATTAGATTTTTGGATCATTTGCATTGGTAAGAAAGAAATAGAAAGTTTTACGTTACTCAGTGAGTTTGTTAGCGAAAACGACTCAGAAATGTTTGAAGATAATGTGTTTGAAGAATTGGTCCAATATCTCAGTTCGATGCGCGCATCTTTTGAAAAGTATTTTCCCGAAGAACACAATACAAAAATTAAAGTGAACTCCTGGATTCATAATCCTTTTTTACCCAACTTGGAAAAGCCTGAAAACATGTCAAATGAGATATATGAATCTCTTTTAGAAATGTCATCAGACACAAGTATGGAGTCATTGTTCAAAACGACGCCTCTTAATGATTTTTGGTGCAGAATCCAAGATGAATATGCAATGCTTGGCCAAATGGCTCTGGATATTCTTCTCCCGTTCCCAACTACATATTTGTGCGAAACAGGATTCTCTACCTACGCAGCCACGAAAACAAAATATCGCAATAGACTGGACGCCGAAGCTGATATGAGACTCCAACTTTCTTCCATCAAACCTGATATCAAGCAATTGATGAAAAATAAAAAACAGTTTCATACCTCCCACTAGTTAGATTTTTTCTTTTTTAATGTTTTCTATTATTGTCCTTACCAAGTGGTGAAGTAAATAATAATTAGTAACTGATACATTGTACTTTTATTATGCTGATTAATATAGAATACACTTATAAAAATAATTGTTTTATTGTAGGGTTCCATCAAGTATTTTGCTTCCCAAAAGGGTTCCGTCATTTAAAAAGTTTGAGAACCACTGGTCTAGGTAATTCATATTCATTAGCTAAAAAGCGTTTTATCGCGTTAGAAAGGCGATTCAACAAGAAACCTAATCTCGAGAAAATGTATAAATCCTTTATCAACGATTATGCCGAATTAGGTCACCTCACCGAATCGAAGGTCAAGTGTCCTAGTACCTCATTTTTTGTACCGCATCACCCTGTGCTTAAACCATCTAGTGAGACAACTAAACTTCGGGTCGTTTTCAATGGCAGTACTGCCTCATCGTCCGGTTATTCGGTTAATGATCTCCAAATGGTCGGGCCGTGTATACAAGACTCACTTTTTATTATATTGCTAAGGTTTAGGACGTATAGATATGTCTTAACCGGAGACGTCACAAAAATGTATAGACAGATTCTTGTACAGGATTGTGATCGCGACATACAATTAATTTTATGGCGAGATAACGAACACGATAAATTAAAAACATAAGACTCAATACAATTACTTATGGGTTCTCAAGCGCTAGTTTTTTAAGTACGCGTTGTCTGTGGCAATTAGGCGAAGAATGCTTAGATTCAAATATAAAAAACATTATACAGAACGACTTTCTAGTCGATGATCTAATTACCGGGTCGGATTCGGAGAATAGTCTATTGATAATAAAAAAATCCATTGAAAAGGCCTTATTGGCTGGTTGTTTCCCATTGCGCAAGTTTCGTTCTAATTCATCAATAATTTTAAATGACAGCCACGGTCATAACACTCAAGATAGTCTCGTACTTAGTTCTTCTTCGCCCACCCTTGGCGTAGCGTGGAACTCCGTGTCTGACGTCATACATTTTCCTACACAATATTTAACAAGAAATGATATTCCTACCAAAAGATCCATTTTATCAGATTCGTGTAAGATATTTGACCCATTAGGTTTATTATGTTTAGCAACCATAGTACCTAAACTATTAATGCAAGGGCTATGGATTGCTAAGATTAGTTGGGATGATCCCGTGCCTGATAACATTAAGAAATCCTGGCAACAATTCGTGAGTGGTTTAGAATTTATAAAATCAATTACAATACCTAGATATGATTGTACTATCCGATTCTTATAATAAAATTACATTGTTTTTGTGACGCAAGCAACAGTGCGTATGCAGCCTGTGTTTATTTAAAATCATCAAACGATCGCGGTGACGTAGTCGTGCGTCTATTATGCGCTAAGGCACGCGTTAGTCCTATCGCATCGACCACCAAGCCGCGACTGGAGCTCTGCGCTGCAGTGCTAAGCGCTCGGCTCACCACAGCGGTCCTGCAAACGTTACGTTGTCAGATAACGCACACTTACCACTGGACAGACTCATCGATCGTTTTATTATGGCTTAAAACTACTCACAACAAACTAAAAACATTTATATCCAATAGAGTAGCTTAACCTTACAATAACTAATAATAATCACACAAATAATTTTATGATCGACATTCAGAAATATTCTAAATTAAAAATGACACATCGTAGTTTTGCATATTTACTTAGGTTTTTACATAACTGTCGTAATCCTAATAATAAGTATGTAGGAGTTTTACAGCCTGAGGAGCTCGAGTCTTCTTTTAAGCAATTAGTAAAATTGTCTCAAGCTGAATCCTTCGCATTTGAATTGAATATTCTTCGCAATAAGCAAACTTTAAACTCTAAAAATCCTTTTCTATCTTTAAATCCGTTTCTATCTTTAATTTCTTCTATCACTTCTTTCGCATCTGATGAGGGAATTAAATTCAAATTTCAACCGGCTTATGCTCCACATTTCGGGGGTCTTTTCGAGGCAGGGGTCAAATCCGCGAAGTACCATTTGAAAAGAATCTTAGGCAATTCGCACCTTACATTTCAGGAATTATGTTCGCTATTTAATCAAGTAGAGGCTATATTGAATAGCAGACCTTTATGTCCTATTTCTTCTTCCCCTCTTGACTTCCAACCCTTAACTCCAGGTCACTTCCTCATTGGCCGCGCCTTGACATCTCTGCCATCACCCCGCTTGGGGGATGTTAAGGAAGCTCGATTAGATCGGTTTCAGAAACTAGAAGCCATCAGGCAACATTTTTGGAAGCGGTGGCCGTTGGAGTACATTGGCGAACTTCAGCAGCGGACCAAGTGGCGTGTCCCCAGCAGATTGCTTCAACTAGATGACTTGGTGATTGTGAAAGAAGAGAACGCTCCTCCTCTGCACTGGCGCCTTGGGCGTATCAAGCTGTATCCTGGATCTGACGGGATAAAAAGGGGTAGAAAGTTATTGTGATATTTGCAGGATTTACAGGATTTGCTTCAAAGTTGATAACAATACTCTTTAGTGTTTTTGATTTAAATAATATTTTATTTTGACACATGTTTGAAAACTCAATTCGATTTTATTCAAAAAACCGGTTAAGTCGGTCGCGCGCGGAGGTTCGATACCATCCTTACTAATATTATAAATGCGAAAGTAAGGACGTTTGTTTGTTACGCTTTCACGCTTAAACCACTGAACCGATTTCAAAAATTCTTTCACCAATGGAAAGCTATAATATCAGGGGGTAACATAGGCTATATTTTATCCCGGTATTCCCACGGGCATTACGGTGCGGATAAGCATGTCTGCTGAATGGAAACCGCTCTTAAATATCTCTATATTTGTTTTCTTTTTAATTTAATTTAATTTATTTATTTATAAAGTGAATATATAACTAAATATTCTGTGAATATTTCAAGCGCCTACCTGTTGCCGTCATAAATATCGAGCAAAAAGGAGCAAGAAATCACATTTGCTTTATGAGAGCCCCTTTAATTATTATTTTACTGGTTTTTAGTATTTGTCATTATAGCGGCAACAGAAATACATCATCTGTAAACATTTCAACTGCTAAACTATAATGGTTCATGAGAAGCCTGGTGACAGACAGACGGATGGATGGACGGATAGCACAGTCTTAGTTATAGGGTCACGTATTTTACCCTTTGAGAACAGAACCCTAAAAAGGTTGAACTCACATATGCTTGGTACAATGCCATTTTATACATATAATAAAACTGTAGAGATCGAGTACATAGTAAAACCAAGTCCGGGATATTAGAAGTGAAATAGATCTGGATACACACCCAGATTATTTTGAATTTTTTTTTGTTTCTTTGTCTGTTTGTGGTTAAGATACCAATCTACTATGTGTGTATATACCAATCTACCAGTGTCACGGTATATATTTGTGAGGTTCCTTAGTAGAAGGGTGCAACGCGAAAATTATTTGTAGATTGAATAGAAAAAAAAGGTTATGGTTGGTAACTCTAACACGCTCCGCCACCGTGGAGGAGGTGATGGATACGGCCCACTAATGGCGACCGAATCCTACCACCTCCTGCAGGCCAACCTCAACCACGCCGCCGAGACACAGGACGTTTTCCTGCAAGCCATGGCGGAGTGGTTGATAGGAGTAGCCGTAGCCGCGGAGCCGTACGTGGTGCCCGACCGGCCTAACTGGTTGGGTAGCACCGATGGCACCGTGGCAATCGTCGCCTCCACGTCGTGGCCTTCGTCGCCTCTGACCCTTAGGGACAGAGGCGTCGGATACGTCGCGGCGGACTGGGGGGATTACGCTCCTCGGAGTCTATCTCTCCCCTAACTGGAGTGTGACCGATTTCGAGGCCTCCCTCACCATTATGGAGGCCTCGTTACGGCGAATGGCATCGCGCCAGCTCTTCGTCTTGGGGGATTTCAACGCCAAGTCCGTGGCGTGGGGGTCTCCCCGGACGAACGACCGAGGACGGGCGATCGAGGAGTGGGCGGCGGCACTGGGCCTCTGTTTGCTGAACAGGGGCTCGATGCATACGTGCGTGCGACAACGGGGCGGGTCGATAGTGGACCTTTCGTTCGCTAGCCCGAGGTCGCCGCACGCGTGGGGAGCTGGCGCGTCGTGGAGGAGGTGGAGATCTTGTCGGACCACCGGTATATCCGGATGGAGGTCTCCCCGGCAATCCCGACGCCCAGCAGGGGTCACGGGGCGGATGGACGTCCTGCGTTCCCGCGATGGGCTGTGGGTCGCTTAGACCGGGACCAGCTGGCGGAGACAGCCATCGATTCGCACTCGTGGTTGTCCTCTGCCAACCAGTCGGACGGGGTAGACGCCGAGTCTGGCCACATCCGCAGTACGTTGATGCAGATCTGTGATGCGGCCATGCCCCGGGTACGGCGTCCGCCCGGCGTGGTCCCGGGAGCTGGCGGATCTCCGGGCCGCGTGCATTCGCGCCCGGAGGACCTACTACGCAGCCGGCGGCGCCAACGCGACGCGGAGTGGGAGGCCTTGCTGTATGAGGGCTACCACAATGCGCGGTCGGCCTTCAGGCTGGCCTACCGCTCCGCCAAGGACGTCAGTCGGCAGGAGAGGCTGGACGGTCTCGACCGTGACCCCTGGGGACAACCCTATCGTGCGGTGCTGAATAAGCTCCGCGAGCGGGGCTTTCTCCTCACCGAGACTCTCCAGCCCAGCCTTCTCACCCAGGTCGTCGAGGACCTGTTCCCGCGGCGGGCGGAACGCACGCCCCCGGTCATGGCTACGCCAGACACTGACCGGGAGGCCGACGACGACAGTGTTCCGCCCATCACGGAACCCGAGATGGGAGTGGCGGTGGCGCGCATGTGCGCAAAGTCCACCGCCCCCGGGCCCGATGGTGTTCCTAACCTCCTCGACCACCTGGGTTCCCGCCTCAGGGAGCTGTTCGACGCGTGTTTAGCGTCCGGACGGTTCCCTACGTGCTGGAAGGAGGGAAGGCTGGTGCTCCTGCCGAAGCCGGGACGGTCTCCGGGGTCGCCTTCGGCCTACAGGCCTATCGTGCTGCTCGATGACACGGGCAAGCTACTGGAGAGGGTGGTCGCTGCCCGCATCGAGCGGCACCTCGTCGGCACGAGCCCCGATCTGTCGGACGCCCAGTTTGGGTTTAGGAGGGATCGTTCGACGATCGCGGCTCTGTTGCGCCTGAGGGCCGTGGCGACTGAGGCCGTCACCGGTGGGGGAGTGCTGTTGGCGGTGTCCCTAGACATCACCAACGCATTCAATAGTCTGCCATTCAGCTGCATCAGGGAGGCGCTCCGGTATCACGGAGTGCCAGCTTACCTGAGGCGGCTAGTTGCGGGGGAGCCTCCCACCTGGGCTGGGCGTGATTTGTTACGCCGACGACACGCCCGGCACAGCCCGCGGTGGGACGCTAGAAGAGGCGGTAAGCCTGGCGACCTATGGCACCGAAGAGGTTGTCAGGCGGATCGAGGCGCTGGGGTTGAGGGTCGCCCTGGACAAGACGGAGGCCATCTTGTTTTATGAGCCCTCCCATTGGCGTCTCGATCACCGTCCACTCGGTTGACATCAGCATCCGGGCCCATATGTGGTACTTGGACCTGGTGCTCGACGGGCAATGGTGGTTCCGGGAGCATTTCCGCAGGCTCGCTCCACGGCTCGTCGACGCGGCGTCCGCCCTATCGTGGCTTATGCCGAACGTGGGTGGACCGAGCGCTACGTGCCGACGGCTGTACACGGGGGTCATCCAGTCGATGGCCCTGTACGGCGCACCGGTGTGGGCGGGGTCCTTGACCGTCCGACTTAGGGCCCTTCTGTGGCGACCACAGAGGGTCATGGCGGTCAGGGCCATCCGCGGATACCGCACGGTGGCGACGGAGGCAGCGTGCCTATTGGCTGGGACTCCCCCGTGGGACCTGGAGGCGGAGATGCTCGCCGGATTGTATCGGCGGGTGACGGGGGTGCGAGCGGAGAGCAGTGAGATCTCATTAAGAGAGCTCACCGCCTGGCGCGTCGACGCCCGCCGAGACGTCATTGCCCGTTGGGCGCCTACGCGGTTAAGAGCGCGTTGTTACGTTCGCAGAGGGCTGCGCTCGTTCTGCTCACCAAGGCATATCGCACGACCAGTACGGCTGCCCTGCCGGTCATCGGTGGGGTACTGCCGGCCGACCTGGAGGTCATCCGTGCTGGGAGAGCAGCGGCGGCGCGCAAGGACGCGACTAGGCAGGAATATCGGGATAGGCGGAGGGCTATATGGACGGATGTTGTTGCTCAGTGGCAGGCGCGGTGGGATCGTGAGGACAAGGGGAGACGTATCGGTTTTTCCCGGACGTGACGGCTCGCCTCAAGGCGACTTGTGTCGAGCCGGACTATGAAACCTCCCAATTACTAGGGGGTCATGGGTGCTTTCGCAGGCGGCTGTACGATTTAGGGCTAGGAGCTCACGCGGAATGTAGCTGCAGCGAAGAGGATGAAGAAGAACGGCTGGAGAGGCCTCGGTTCGGGGTGCGAACCGTGGAGGCCTTCCGGCCGGTGCTGATGCAGTGGTTGGAAAGGCGGCACGGGGTGCTCTCCTTCCGAATAGTGCAGGTGTTAACGGGGCATGGGAGCTTCGCCAAATACCTGCACAGGGTCGTAAGGAGGGAGAGTACACCGTCCTGCCACCACTGCGATTGCGACGAGGACACGGCGCGCCACACGCTCGAGTCCTGCGCCGCTTGGGCAGTGCAGCGCCGTGAACTCGTTGCAATCATCGGTGTTGACCTTACCCTGCCGGCCATCCCTAGGGCGATGGTCGTCAGCGTCGGGAATTGGGACGCGGTCGCAGCCTTCTGCGAGACAGTGATCTCGCAGAAGGAGGCGGCGGATCGTCTGCGTGAGGAGCGCAGTCTCAATGAGGAGATCCGCCGCCGGCGACTGGGGCGGCGTAGGCGCAACTATCTGCGCCTCATGCCGCCCTAGCCGAGGCTGCGAGTGACGTGACCGGGGATTAGTCCGTCACCCGCCGAGAGGCCGACCGCGTGAGGAAAGACCGACGTCCTCCCCGAGGGGGGGACGTCGGTCGATGGGAGGATACCCCACGTAAGGGGTATTCCATCGGGCCGACCACTGACGACAAGTAAACCTGCTCCGGTGGTCGGCCTAATGACGAAGGCGAGGTGCTTTTCGGGTGGGTTGCGGGAGTTGTGTGCTTAAGCCCCTCTGTCGCCCCGGACGGAGTGGTGCGGAGGCGCGCCGACCGCAGCCCACCCGCAACAAAAAAAAAAACAAAAAAAAACATGCATTTTGTCCCCAGGCAGCAAACTATGTTGTCGTGGTATCGCACTCGCGCGGTCAGTCTCTCTACGGGTGGTGGACTAATCCGCGATTCAGCCATCCGTGTCTATGACATGGGTGTTTTTTTTTATTAATGTTGTTGGCAAACGAGCAAACAGCAAGTGATACTGCTCATGGACTTTTGCCAGGATGATGCCTACCGTAAAGAAAATGAAGGGAGTATGACTGCGTGCAATAAGGTTTGGTAATACTAAAGGCATCACCAAAACCGACCACATGCAAACACCCTCAGAAAATTGGGCTGCCGGCTCTTTCGCTCTGGAGCTGGACGGACATTAGATAAACGACTGTCGAGAGTCTGATCCTATCACGTAAAGATAGTAAAGCGCAAGCACTCGGGCTAGCCACCTCCCGATGCCATAGCGGTGGAACGAATTACCTTGGAGGATTTTCTTCTTGATTCGCTCCGCCGGGTTCTTACGCAAGATATCTGCCAAGGAGAAGATAGCGATCTCATACCAGTTCCTGACCTGTAGACATGAGTTAAGTGATGGTCGGTAGCTTCGGTAGCGATGCTTGCGATGAATTCAAGTCTCTGCTTTACCCAGGCCACACAAACCGCAAAAGTATGTCTGCTGTATTCTGGTTGGAACTACAATTGTGGAAGGGCTCCATGTATCTCCACTTTTAAGTTCCACGGGAGAGTTCTAGCCAAATCGCACGCTGCCTCGATCAACACGGTAAGGTATCCGCATGTATCCTCAAACACCATGGCTATCAGCGATTGTCAGCCGTCATCATGTAACACCACGTCAACGACCCGGGTAGTAATTTGATGTAAATGCTTCTGAAAGCACGAGTACTAAGCCCAAATATTACATCTAGTCCTCGACTAAGTGGAACAGAATTAACGGTGATTGCTGTGCTGATGGGTGTATAGTTACAGGTCTATGATACAGCAAAACATTCATTTTATACAAGGCCATTCTAAGCTACATCGTGACTCATCGAATCACCTCCTCGATACCGAGTATGGTTAAACTTATTTAAATTAAGTCGAACACGGAGAGAGGTCCAGTTTCGACTAATGTACCCACCCGCGAGTACGACCTCATTTGGGAGCAGTACAGCATAGGCGTTAGCACAAAGTCTTCTGTGCGCTTCACGCAGATACCACTGCGCCGCTCCAAATAGGCATCAGTGCCCTTAGGTTTAGAAGCACCCCTTGATAACATACCTGTTGGTACAACCCTGACATACCACGTTGGCAAACTATTAAATGAGTTGATGACATCTAAATATACTACCGATAGCACATCTCCACCAGTGACCGCCTTAATGACAACGGGCCACAAGCTGCGATTGTGTGCCAGAAAAAAATTGGTCTAACCGAGAAAATTTCACTAAGGTACTGGCTGATGCGGGCAATCAAGATTCTCTACACTAGCTTGCCTAGATCATCCAGTGTAACACGCTGGACCTGTAGAACCCTGAACTCAATACACAGTTATCTGTGATTGCCTCTGCCACACATGATATGAAGTCGCGGGTGTTAGATATTTTATGTATCTATGTACATGTATCTATGTATATGTGGGTATGCGTATCTAGATATATGTATATGTCTCTGTTAATACTATTTCTTTAAATGGATAACCAGGTAATAAGCGAACACCTTTAGGAGCAATACATTTATTATTTCATTTTACTTCAAGAATTACTTAATAAAGATAATAAGCAATAATATTTCCACAAGATAATAACTACATAAAAATACAACATAGTATCAGAATAACATGATACTTTAGAGCTTAGATGTTAGCACTTTGCTAGCCGAGAAGCAACTGCCCCTTTCGCCTTTTTTTTTGTGTGTGTATAGCTGTTGGTCGCAGATGTCCTTGACAGCTTAACGCGGGCAATGGGTGAGCGCTGATGGCTCTCAACCCGGGCCCCTTTCGCCGAGCTACCACTCTTTAAATACTACGCCACAAATTTGACTCAAATGTAACGTAAAATCATCAAATATCATTTTGCTTTCTATATTTAATAACAAAAATCATATTGTAATTTATTATCAAGTTAATCGACATTATTCTTAAAGTCGTACATATATTTTATTATTATTAATTTGTCACGGGCAAAAGCTAGTGTATAAATAAAATACTACGATTTATATTTATATTATTATTTAAAATATTAGACAACAGTCATAATTAATTCACCGCATAGTCGCTTACGCACAATATCTCGTCGTTTCGTCTCATTCACACACTACTACGTATAGACTACGTATAGTTCACATATTCCATCATTTGGCGTAGTGTTACGTCACCGACCTGTCTACGCTACGACAACGATCAGGTTTTTCACTCGCATATGCCGTTACATAGCGTGGCGTTGCATCGCCGCGACCTGTTTACGCCACGCTAACGATCAGGTTTACCTCCACCTATAGATGTCTCATATCAAAATTTTGATTCTATTGAAATAGTGCCTTCTATATCCTTCTTTTCTCACACTTCATCCGAATGTATTGTACATCTTCCAGAACTACACAGGTATTGAATGTTGGAGATTCTGCTTTTCTCAGTAATAATATAAACACAGTCGAGAAAATGTATGTAGAACGAAGTTTGAGGGCTGTCACCAGTATATAACGTTTAAGTTTACTGTATTACCATTCTCATATCATTTTTTGTCTATCATTTTTTGTTTATCATTTTTTGCCAAATAGGGACTGTCGTTAGATCGATCGATCAATTACGTTTGTTTCATCTATACAAATAAATAAAATTGGAGTGTCTGTTTGTAATGTCAAAATAATAGGCTTTTTTCATGCTCACACGGTTATTTGCACGACACCTATGCCTAAAATAGCAATTAAAAAATTTTTGTCTGTCTGTCTGTCTGTCTGTTTGTTCCAGGTAATCTTCAAAACGGCTGGACCGATTTCAAAAATTCTTTCTCCAATGGAAAGCTATAATATCAGGGCGTAAACTAGGCTATATTTTAACCCGGTATTCCCACGGGAACGGGAACTACGCGGGTAAAACGACTATAACCTATAACCGAAGCGAAGCGAGGGCGGGTTGCTAGTGCATAAATAAAATTAAAAGAAAATTGTGTAGCAGAAAAATTAATAAAATGAATGATTTTTTTTTGGGGTTGGGTTGCGTTCGGCGCGCTGCTCGCATCACTCCATCCTGGGCGACAGGAGCGTAAGCACGCATACCCACAACCCACCCACGACGGACGTCGCCTTCGTCGTTGGGCCGACCACCAGAATAGGGTTACTTGTCATCATTGGTCGGCCCGACGGAATACCCCCTACTTGGGGTACCTTCTCACCGACCGACGTCCACCCAATCTTGGGGAGAACGTCGGTCTTTCCTCACGCGGTCGGCCTCTCGGCGGGTGACGGACTGATTCCTCGGTCATGTCACCCGCGGCTACGGCTAGGGCGGCATGAGGCGCAGGTATTCGCACCTACGCCGCCCCAGTCACCGGCCGTGGATCGCCTCATCAAGGCTGCGCACCTCGCGCAGGCGATCCACCACTTCCTTCTACGAGATCACTGCCTTGCAGAAGGCTGCAACAGCGTCCCAGTTCCTGACGCTGCCAACCATCGTCCTGGCGATAGTCGGCAGCGTCAGATCAGCACCGATGATTGCGACGAGTTTACAGCGCTGCGCTGCCCAAGCGGCGCAGGCCTCGAGCGTATGCTGTGCCGTGTCCTCGTCGCAATCGTAGTGGTGGCAGGACGGTATACTCTCCCTCCTAACGACCTTGTGCAGGTATTTGGCAAAGCACTCATGCCCCATCAACACCTGCACTAGTCGGAAGGAGAGCACCTCGTGCCGCCTTTCCAATCACTGCATCAGCACCGGCCGGAATGCCTCCACGATTCGCACCCCGAATCGAGGCCTCTCCAGCCGGACTGCCCAACGGGCAATGACGTCTCGGCGGGCATCGACGCGCCAGTCGGTGAGCTCCCTCAACGAGACCACACCGCCCTCCGCTCGCACCCCCGTCACCCGCCAATTTAAGTTAATGGTGTGTACTTCGTTTGTATAAAATACTATTGTACATGCATGAAACACTGGAATAAACGTATTTGTTTTGAAGTTAGCCTTTTGAGTTTTCAGGTTGAATCGCATGGGAACGTTCAGGAAAATTTAAACAATTGCTGAAC
Source organism: Lymantria dispar (assembly GCA_032191425.1). Lineage (NCBI taxonomy): Eukaryota > Metazoa > Arthropoda > Insecta > Lepidoptera > Erebidae > Lymantria > Lymantria dispar. The sequence goes on from JAVQHN010000033.1 coordinate 2,714,668, forward strand.
ACATGTTTATACCCAACACATATACTTGACTAAGTTTTTTTATTAGTTAAAACACCCATAAATCATGATTTCAAAAGACAAAATTTACGCCAACTTGACAGTCACTCTAATAAAACTTTATGTGCTCAGTAGGTACTTGAGCGCGCTGCCCGCGTAACGTGAAGCGCAGTTGAAGTTATTTTCTCACTCGAACTAGTAACGGCTCCATCTTTCTGAAAGAAGGCTTTTGTAGCTAAAAAAATTACGAATAAGATAGTATTTTTTTCAATCAATTTCGTTGTGATTAACATTATGATAATATTATTTAAACAATTAAATTGTTATTATTTCCAAGATACCTACTCAAGTTGGAGAAGTACAATATTCATATGACTGGAAGCTGATATTACTACTTTTTAAATTAAAAAAAAAATCAACGCTATCATTAATAGAACCAGAGATAATGAATTTTACATGTAACAGAATTGGGTGAAGCCCTGAAATTCACAATGGTCATATTGTCGAGAAAAAATGTTTTTAAACAAAATCCTCGTATACGTATCTGTTTATTTTCAGTATAGATTCTAAAAAAAATTTTGGGATCAATCAAAATTGTCAAGTCAAAAAGGTGTACGATTTGTAAAAGAATGTCCCATATGTAAAGTGTATTGTACCAAATGAATAAAATATCTAATAAGTAACACTTTCGTTGTGGCAGTGCTAGAGCTAAACTTTCTAAACGCTTTTATTCAGGAGAAGTATATAAAAATGTGATATAGTTTAAAATTATCACTTTTCTTGATTTAGGCAAGGTAAAATTTATTCTTACGATAACTTTTAACTTTAAAACGAACAAAAAATATCTCAAAATATAGAAAAATGCTATTTTGTTGTTATGAAGGTGAAACTCTCAATTGTGCAATGGTGGCAACAAAATTAAATATTAATTTTAAAAAAATAAGTTTTTATTTAAATGCCCTAAAACGAAGAAAATTGTCATGTAAGACAAAAGTGCTTGTCAATATTATTCAAACGAGTACAAACTTGACGGCTTTATCTTGTTTAGCTTAGGAGTTCCTATAGCCATCTGCCGATGCCATCTGGAGACTAGCTTCATGCTACCATATTATTGCATGGCCGCCGAAGTTACGTAGGTAAACCTAATTTGAACCTAATCTAACGATAGGCAGTGGTTCTAATTTAACTCGCAAAATTTGTACCATACTAACAGGACAAGAGATATAAAAGGTTTTAAACATAAATAATGTATTTATGTCATAAATAAAACAAGTTAATATAAAGAAAAAGTTTTATTCACAGTTTACAGTTACAAATAAAATTTGCAATAATTGCTGCTAAATGACAGAAATCTAAATCTATGTCTTTGAAGTCTTATTTTTAACACGCTTTTATTAGTTTCACCTGTATGTATGTATGCTTGTTTGTAACCGACTCCTTTGGGCTCGATTTTGTCCTACTTTGAACGATCAGATTTAATTCAAACTTTGCACACCTGTCAAAGACTGATGACAATGCAATAATTCGATTAAAATATCCGATTATCCTTATTAAATTCGCCAGGATTCATCAATTTCTTTCCGCATCCTTTGCATGAGAGTAAGAGAGATAGGACTAGTGCGCGAGCTACGCATGTGTTAGCTTGATAATCCGCATCCTTTGCATGAGAGTAAGAGAGATAGGACTAGTGCGCGAACTACGCATGTGTTAGCTTGATAAGAAAATAATGTTTAAATGTATAATTAGTATTTCACACTTAATAAAAATTCATCATTAATTGTAATAAACTTCCGCTACGCTCGAATATTTTATCTAAATTGAAGTATTGTTCGTTGTTTAAGCTATTATAAAACATGTTAATTTTGATACCTAATGCTAGAATATTGGTTTATATTTTTAGATAACTATTATATTAATAACTATTATACTATATTATTGTAAGTAAGTGGCTCAATAATGACTTCCGGGAATATTTAAAAAGATGTCGCTCTTTTGTATACATTTCCGGCAGGCGGTACTTCCTTTGTGTGGTTTTAAGTAGGGGTGTTCATGCAA